>JAUIMM010000829.1:1840000-1847500 GCA_031769625.1 Taudactylus pleione | reverse complement strand
AAAACCATTGGAAAGTCTCCAAAAAATCAAGACAGACACTTAGGGCCTGATTCAGACCCGCTCACTCTGACATAGCGCACGCTCTGACATAGCGCTCGCTCTGACTCAGCGCCAGGCTTTTTTTTTTTTTGGAGCTACCTCTTGGCCGCTTGCATAGCTGTGGGTGACCACCCACAGCTATAGCGAGCGGCCATGATGATGGTCGCGATGGTCAAGACCATCGCGACCATCGGGCTTGCGACGAGACCCTTGTGGTAGAGTCTTGTTCATCGCAAGCCCCAGAGAGATTTCGGCTCTAACAAAGCCGGAAGCTCTCCACTGGCATCACTCGTGATGTCAGTGGGGCCGCCCCCAAACGGCAAGTATTCCCTCAAGTGCACTGCCGGCCGTCGGGCGGAGAGGAGGGGGCCCGTGTCGGAGACTGCATATGTGCTCCCTCTGGCCCTGCTACCAATGCTGCAAAAACCACTGTGAGAATGGTGGCATTTCCCTGGAGATATGCACATGAGCATTAGACTCGAAAGAGGGGGCTACACACGGAGGCTACACACCAACCCACTACTCTCCTAACACAGCCTGGTCCTGTTAGGGTAAGTGTGCGTGACTCTTTTGAGTATAGTCCAGCTACAGCCTTGAGGGCTGGAATTCTTGGCTGGATGCGGCCGTACAACAGCTTTGAGATCTGGAGGAAGACTTGGCTTGTTGGGCTTGAAGGCCGTAGATGATGAAGCAGCCTTTTTGCCGTGCCACAGCTTTGAGGGCTGGTATCACTTGGCTGGATGCAGCCATTGGGCTGTAGAATATGAGGTGGCCTCTGGGCCATGCAGCAGCCTTGGAGGTTGGTATAACTTGTCTGGATGCAACCAGTGGGCTGTTGAATATGAAGCAGCCTTGAGGGCCGGAGCAAATTGGCTAAATGCGGCAGCCGGGAATAACAGAAGCAAAGTCACTGGTGTAGGAGCGTGGGGCTGCGCACTGATGTTGCTGAAGTGCGACCTGTGCCGCTGGGTTGACACGAGCAGCTGACGCTGAAGTGCGACCTGTGCCGACTGGATGATGCAAAGGGACAGACTTGTGTACTGAGTCACCTAGATGACACAACCGGCAGGTAAATAATATGCAGGACTGTGCCGCCTGGATGACACAAACTACAGAACAACAATATACTATTGAAGGCAGGAAAACTGTAGCTCAACTGGAAGACAGGAGACAAAGCCAGAACTGGTATCACGAAAACTCTATCACCGACATCGGAGCAGCGTTATTGCCAGCAGGATATAGATGCAGGAGCCAATCTTGAGTGATCCACAGAATGATGAAGAGGAGGTAGATAGAGATTCAGTGAACACTTGTCCTGTGTACACCTCGCACAGAGGGCCTGATTCAGACCCGCTCGCGAGCGCTGAGCGCTCGCAAGCGGGTCGATGTTGGTTCAGTGTGCATGCGCACGACATGCGCGAGACCCGGATAGCGATGGGCAAGCCGTCGCTCCTGGTCTCGTACCAAAGGGGGGGTGCTGTCAGTGGTGAGTGACAGCACGCCCCCTTTGGTGGGCATGCCGGGGGCGTGGCTGCCCAGATGGAGGCGTTCCCATGGGAACGCCTACCGTCTGGGACCGGCCCCACTGACATCACAAGTGATGTCAGTGGGAGAGCTTTCGGCTCTGTTAGAGCCAAAAGCTCTCTGGGGCTTGCGACAACGAGACCCTACCACAAGGGTCTCGTCGCAAGCCCGATGGTCGCTATAGTCTTGACCATCGCGACCATCATCATGGCCGCTCACTATAGCTGTGGGTGTTTACCCACAGATATGCGAGCGGGCAGGAGGCCCTGATTCAGAGCGAGCACTCTGTCAGAGCATTCGGCTCTGATTCAGGGCTAGTCTTCGTAGTTCGGTGGCATGTGACGATACCCCCCCTTGACAAGGGGATAAGACCCCGGCTTGTCTGGAAAGTTCTCAATGAATCTTCTCTGCAGTGTAGGAGTATGCAAAGATCTTTCTGGAAACCATGAACGCTCCTCTGGACCATACTCCTTCCAGTGGACAAGGAATTGAAGAAATCCAAAAGATATTCTGGAGTCCAGGATCTTCTCCACAATAAACTCCTGTCACCCCTGGATGAGTACTGGTGGAGGCCTGATTGGATGCCTAGGAGAAAACCTGGAAGAAAG
The DNA here is from genome assembly GCA_031769625.1 of Taudactylus pleione. Classification (NCBI taxonomy): domain Eukaryota; kingdom Metazoa; phylum Chordata; class Amphibia; order Anura; family Myobatrachidae; genus Taudactylus; species Taudactylus pleione. The sequence goes on along the minus strand of JAUIMM010000829.1, from coordinate 1,845,329 downwards.
GAACACCGGCTTCAGGAGGGAACAATGAAAGGAACTGTTTATCCTCAGAGTCCTTGGTATCTTCAGCCGAAAAGTTACGGGGGTTAACTTGAGCAATGATGCGAAATGTGCCTGATGAACTTAGGCCCCAACTTTTGTGACCTCTGGCGCAGGTTTATATTTCTGGAAGACAGCCAGACTAAATCTCCAACTCTAAAATTACAGGGCCTACGGTGCTTGTCAGCCCACACCTTGAACCACCCAGATGCTTGATGGAGAGCATGATGCACCTTCTTCCAGACTACCCATAGCCTAGAAACGGATGATGAAGAAGGGGTACTGATGATAGGGAATTCAAACGAATTACTCTTAAGATGTGTCCAAGAGTTGCAATAAAAGAGAGAGATGGAGGAAGCAGAATGGCAAGAGCTATTATATGCAAATTCTGCAAAGGGCAGAAGTGGAACCCAATTGTCCTGGCACTTACAAATGAAACAACTGAGGTATTGTTCCAAGGACTGATTGGCCCACTCACATTTATGCCCAGTTCCACACAGAAACATCTCCAAAATTGGGCCATGAATTGTGTTCCACAATTGGAGACGATATCCACGGGAAGACATGAAGCCTGAAGACATGCTGTAGAAAGAGTGCTTCCTTTGCAGATGGTAATTTGGCAAGAAGAACAAAATGTACCATTTTGGAGAAGCGATCCACAATAGTCCAGATGACAGAACAACGGGCAGAGACTAGAAGATCTACAACAAAGTCCATAACAAAATGGGTCCACGGCTTAACAGACATAGGCAGAGCCCTTGAGGAGTGGTTTGGAGAGTCTTATTTTTAGAACAGACATCGCATGCCCGGAAGAACTCACGAGTGTCTCGAGACATGGACTGCCACCAGACAGAACGAGACAGAAGTTCTAAAGTTCTAGTGATGCCTGGATGACCTACCACCTTGGAACAATGGAAGTCCTTCAACACATCCTTTCAAGGTTTCTCAGGGACGAAGAGCACACCCCCGGCGGTTTCTCCAAGCCCTGAGAGAATCCACCAGAGTTCTAGTGATGGCAAAGTGGATCCTAGAGGTTGGAATGATGGTCTCTTCTGAGGTTCTGGGAGGAAGACTGATAGAGAAACTTCGGGAAAGTGCATCTGCCTTGATATTCTTAGACGCTGGCTGGAATGAGATGACATAATTGAACTGGGTGAAGAATAGGGCCCAACGAGCCTGCCACGCATTCAACCTCAATATAGGCCAGATTCTTGTGGTCTGTGAGCACCGTGACCACATCGTTAGCCCCCTCTAACCAGTGCCTCCAATCTTCAAAGGTCCACTTAATGGCTAAAAGTTTCTGGTTGCTGACGTCATAATTCCTCTATGCTGAGTCAAATTTCCTGGAGAAGAAAGCACATGGATGAAGCTTGCCATCACTACCAATCCTTCTGCAAAAGGATAGTGCCCACTCCAACTTCAGATGCATCCACTTCAACAATAAATGGACACTCTGTATTGGGATGCCAGAGAACAGGAGATACACAAAAGCCACATTAATGGCCTCATTCAGAGTCACTTGCAAGCGCACAGCATTCACAAGTGGCTTGATGTTTATGGTTTGTGCATGCGCCAAGTCCAGCATGCGCATGCGTGAGCCCCGATGAGCAACAGAGCTTCAGCTGCTGTGGGGCTTGCTACAAGATGGGGTGGCTGTCGATGGTGAGTGACAGCTCGCCCCGTTCTGTAGGCGGGGAAGGGGGGTGGTTGGGCAAACGCAGGCATTGCCAAAGGAACACTTGCCATTCAAGGGTGGACCTACTGACATCACTAGTGATGTCATTAGTGGACTTCCTGCTCTATTAGAGCAGGAAGTCCACTCAGACACTACCACAGGGTCCCGTCGCAAGCCCAATGGTTGTGATAATCGTGACGGACTCCAGGCCACTCGCACAAGCTGTGGGTGGTCACCCACAGCTTTGCGAGCGGCTTGGAGAAAAAAAAAATGCCCTGAGTCAGAGCGAGCACTCACTAGCAGCGAGCAGCTCTGAATCAGGCCCTAAGTGTATTAAATGCTTGAATGGCCCCAGGTGACCAATGAGTGACCTCGGCAACCTTCTTGATAAAGTTCTACAATGGACGAAATTATAGAGGAGAATGACTTCACAAACCTGTGATTATAGCGTAACGGGTTGTTCCCAATCCAGGATGGCCTTCACCTTGCCGGGATCCTTAGAGAAACCTTGCGAGGAAATAATGTAACCTAGGAATGATACCGCCTTTACATCAAACTCGCATTTCTCTATTTGGCATGCAAATTGTTCTTCAGTAGCCTTTGTAAGACCTACCTCACATGTATTCGATGTTCATCCATGGACTTTGAGTAGATGAGGGTGTTGTCCAGATAGACCACTGCAAAGACTTCCAAGTAATCCCTTAACACCTCATTAATGAAATCTTGAAAGACTGCTGGGGCATTGGCGAGGCCAAAGGGCATGACAATATATTCAAAGTGTCCTGAATGGGTGTTAAATGCCATCTTCCACTCATCTCCCTCTCTGATGCGGATGAGGTTGTATGCGCCTCTAAGATCAATCTTAGAAAAGATAGAGGCCTCACGCAATTAGTCAAGAGATGAGTGGCAAGGAATAAGCATTCTTAACTGTGATCTTGTTCAGTCCGCGGAAGTCAATGCAGGGTCAGAGAGATCCATCCTTCTTCTGAACCAAGAAAAACCCTGCTCCCACTATGGATTTAGAAGGATGAATGAATCCCTTATCCAGAGCCTCTTGAATATATACCTATAGACCCATCCAGACCAATAAAAGACACAGGTGTGGATAAGGGTTCAGGTTCCAGGCCCAAGGTTTTGAAAAATGTTATGTCCATGAAATTCTCCGCAGCTCCGCTATCAATGGCCCTCATTCAGAGCCGTTCGCTATTTGCGTTCGTTCGTTCAAAAACAAGGGGTGGCTATTCAAATGATCCGTTCGCACATTGCAGTCTGTTCACACCTCTAAGTCTGAACGAGCGAGCAAAACATACGCTCGTTTATTTGTTAAAAACGCCCCCTGGCCGCTCGCACCATACGTCATGTCCGCTATTTATTAGATTAATCGAGTACATCGAACAGGATATGAACTGCTCGCTATTCTTGTGGTTGGTTTTTTCTACCGCTATTTTGCGAGCAGTTCTGAGTTAAAAATAACCCAGTGACATGGTCAATGACGCTGCTGTATTAATTATGCACACCCATAAAACGCCCATTTTGACCTTTAAGCACGCCTGCGTTCTGATCTCCACACCCCGTTTTCAAGCACCTTCCCCTGTTACCACCCACATATGCCTCCTCCTGTCACTCAAAATAGCAGGCACTCGCTATATTGCGTACAAACGATTTTCAGCCGCACTGACTGGTTCGCGCATGCGTACTAAAAACCGTACGCATGCGCAGATGTGCGAACATCGCTCGGAACGAGCGTACTGCCGCTAGCGAGTGGCTCTGAATGAGGGCCTATGAACGCAGCACAGGAATGGAGACTTGGTCTTGAGGGAGAGAGATGACTGCCGAAATAAGGTCAGAATTTTCCAGGGAGATAGATGCAAGGCCTAGACTGTGGGACCATTTGCCATCTTCTGATGGCGAAAGCTCCCACTTGTGGATCGCAACCTGCTCCTTTACTATGGAAAGGAGGTCCGGATTGCAAAGAGGGATCCTTTTGGATCTCTCTGCCCCTGTTTGGCTCCTTCCACCGAAACATCGGGGCTCTCGTGTGCATGTGTGACCTGTAGGTCACGCATGCGCACTCCCATCACTGCTCCGAAATCAGAGATTTACTGCTCTGAAAAGGAGCAGTGAAGCTGCTCTCATGGACAGCTGATTTCGCATCAGCTGTCACCGCGCCGGAGCAATGATGAAATGCTCCGGAATCTGCGGCGAGATGTAATGTTAATTATTGCTGTCCGTACAGACCCCGATAATTAACATCAAGAAGAAGTCCCTAAATCACTGTTTTGTTTTTTATTTATGTTACATTTTCACACATTTATTTTTCATTTTTCTAACACTTTCAGCACTAAGCAGCCACTCTCACTTACCTAACACTAAGCAGCCACTCTCACTTACCTAACACTAAGCAGCCACTCTCACTTACCTAACACTAAGCAGCCACTCTCACTTACCTAACACTAAGCAGCCACTCTCACTTACCTAACACTAAGCAGCCACTCTCACTTACCAAACAGTAAGCAGCCACTCTCACTTACCTGACACTAAACAGCCACTCTCACTTACCTGACACTAAGCAGCCACTCTCACTTACCTAACACTAAGCAGCCACTCTCACTTACCTAACACTAAGCAGCCACTCTCACTTACCTGACACTAAGCAGCCACTCTCTCTTACCTAACACTAAGCAGCCACTCTAACTTACCTAACACTAAGCAGCCACTCTCACTTACCTAACACTAAGCAGCCACTCTCACTTACCTAACACTAAGGAGCCTCTCTCACTTACCTGACACTAAACAGCCTCTCTCACTTACCTAACACTAAGCAGCCACTCTCACTTACCTAACACTAAGCAGCCACTCTCACTTACCTAACACTAAACAGCCTCTCTCACTTACCTAACACTAAGCAGCAACTCTTACTTACCTGACACTAAGCAGCCACTCTCACTTACCTGACACTAAGCAGCCACTCTCACTTACCTGACACTAAGCAGCTACTCTCACTTACCTAACAGTAAGCAGCCACTCTCACTTACCTAACACTAAGCAGCCACTCTCACTTACCTGACACTAAGCAGCCACTCTCACTTACCTGACACTAAGCAGCCACTCTCACTTACCTGACACTAAGCAGCCACTCTCACTTACCTAACAGTAAGCAGCCACTCTCACTTACCTGACACTAAGCAGCTACTCTCACTTACCTAACAGTAAGCAGCCACTCTCACTTACCTGACACTAAGCAGCCACTCTCTCTTACCTAACACTAAGCAGCCACTCTAACTTACCTAACACTAAGCAGCCACTCTCACTTACCTAACACTAAGCAGCCACTCTCACTTACCTAACACTAAGCAGCCTCTCTCACTTACCTGACACTTAACAGCCTCTCTCACTTACCTAACACTAAGCAGCCACTCTCACTTACCTAACACTAAGCAGCCACTCTCACTTACCTAACACTAAACAGCCTCTCTCACTTACCTAACACTAAGCAGCCACTCTCACTTACCTGACACTAAGCAGCCACTCTCACTTACCTGACACTAAGCAGCCACTCTCACTTACCTGACACTAAAGAGCCTCTCTCACTTACCTGACACTAAGCAGCCACTCTCA
>JAUIMM010000828.1:0-207774 GCA_031769625.1 Taudactylus pleione | reverse complement strand
TACATAGTATAGAATGTGGTGTATAGCAGTACATAGTATTGAATACGGTGTAGTGCTGTATAGTGGTACATAGTATAGAATGTGGTGTAGAGCTGTATAGTGGTACATAGTATAAAATATGGTGTATAGTGGTACATAGTATAGAATAAGGTGTATAGTAGTACATAGTATAGAATATGGTGTAGAGCTGTATAGTGGTACATAGTATAGAATATGGTGTAGTGTTGTATAGTGGTACATAGTATAGAAAAAAGTGTAGAGCTGTATTGTGGTACATAGTATAGAATATGGTGTATAGCGGTACATAGTAAAGAAAATGGTGTATAGAGGTACATAGTATGGAATACGGTGTATAGTTGTACATAGTATAGAATATGGTGTATTGTGGTACATTGTATAGAATATGGTATATAGAGGTACAAAGTATAGAATATGGTGTATAGTGGTACATAGTATAGAATTTGGTGTATAGTGGTATATAGTATAGAATATAGTGTACAGAGGTACATATAATAGAATGTGGTGTAGAGCTGTATAGTGGTAAATAGTATTGTATAGTGGTACCTAGTATAGAATATGTTGTATAGTGGTACATAGTATAGATTGTGGTGTAAAGCTGTATAATGGTACATAGTATAGAACGTGGTGTATAGTGGTACATAGTATAGAATGTGGTGTATTGTGGTATATAGTATAGAATATAGTGTACAGAGGTACATATAATAGAATGTGGTGTAGAGCTGTATAGTGGTAAATAGTATTGAATATGTTTTATAGTGGTACATAGTATAGAATGTGGTGTATAGTGGTACATAGTATAGAATATGGTGTATAGTGGTACATAGTATAGAATGTGGTGTAGAGCTGTATAGTGGTAAATAGTATAGAATATGTTGTATAGTGGTACATAGTATATATTGTGGTGTAAAGCGTAATAATGGTACATAGTATAGAATGTGGTGTATAGTGGTACATAGTATAGAATATGGTGTATAGTGGTACATAGTATAGAATGTGGTGTATAGCGGTACATAGTATATAATATGGTGTATAGAGGTACATAGTATAGAATATGGTGTATAGCGGTACATAGTCTAGGATATGGTGTAAAGTATTACATAGTCTAGAATATGGTGTATAGTGGATAGTGGTACATAGTATAGAATGTGATGTAGAGCTGTATAGTGGTACATAGAATAGAATATGATGTATAGTGGTACATAGTATAGAATGTGGTGTAGAGCTGTATAATGGTACATAGTATTGAATTTGGTATAGAACTGTATAGTGGTACATAGTATAGAATATGGTGTATAGTGGAACACAGTATAGAATATGGTGTATAGAGGTACATAGTATAGAATATGGTGTGTTTAGTGGTACATAGTATAGAATACGGTGTTTAGTGGTACATAGTATAGAATATGGTGTATTGTGATACATAGTATAGAATATGGTGTATAGTGGTACATAGTATAGAATATGGTGTATAGAGGTACATAGTATAGAATTTGGTGTATAGAGAAACATAGTATAGAATGTGGTGTAGAGATGTATAGTGGTACATAGTATAGAATTTGGTGTATTGTGGTACATTGTATAGAATGTGGTGTAAAGCTGTATAGTAGTACATAGTATAGAATGTGGTGTATAGAGGAACATAGTATAGAATGTGGTGTAGAGCTGTATAGTGGAACATAGTATAGAGTGTGGTGTATAGTGGTATATAGTATAGAATGTGGTAAAAAGCTATACAATGGTACATAGTATAGAATGTGGTGTATAGTGGTACATAGAATAGAATATAGTGTATAGTGGTACATAGTATAGAATATGGTGTATAGTGGTACATAGTATAGAATGTGGTGTATAGTGGTACATAGTATAGAATATAGTGTATAGTGGTACATAGTATAGAATTTGGTGTATAGTGGTACATAGTATAGAATATGGTGTATAGTGGTTCATAGTATAGAATATGGTGTAGTGTGGTACATTGTGTAGAATATGGTGTATAGAGGTACGTAGTATAGAATATGGTGTATAGTGGTACATAGCATAGAATGTGGTATAGCGGTACATAGTATAGAATGTGGTGTATAGATGTATATGGTTTAGAGCTGTATAGTGGTACATAGTATAGAATGTGGTGTATAGTAGTACATAGTATAGAATACGGTGTAGAGCTGTATAGTGGTACATAGTATAGAATGTGGTGTAGAGCTGTATAGTGGTACATAGTATAGAATATGGTGTATAGTAGTACATAGTATAGAATGTGTTGTAGAGCTGTATAGTGGTACATAGTATAGAATATGGTGTATAGTGGTACATAGTATAGAATATGGTGTTGAGCTGTATAGTGGTACATAGTAGAGAATATGGTGTAGTGTTGTTTAGTGGGACATAGTATAGAATATGGTGTAGAGCTGTATTGTGGTACAAAGTATACAATATGGTGTAGAGCTGTATTGTGGTACATATTATAGAATATGGTGTATAGTGGTACATAGTATAGAATATGGTATATAGAGTTACATAGTATAGAATTTGGTGTAGAGATATATAGTGGTGCATAGTATAGAGTATTGTGTATAGTGATACATAGCATAGAATATGGTGTAGAGCTGTATAGTGGTGCAGAGTGTAGAATATGGTGTATAGTGCTACATAGTATGGAATATGATATATAGTGTCATATAGTATAGAATGTGGTGTAGAGCTGTATAGTGGTACATAGTATAGAATATGGTTTATAGTGGTACATAGTATAGAATATGGTGTATAGAGGTACATAGTCCAGATTATGGTGTACAATGGTACATAGTATAGAATGTGGTGTAGTGGTACATAGTATAGAATGTGGTGTATAGAGGTATATGGTGTAGAGCTGTATAGTGGTACATAGTATAGAATGTGGTGTATAGCAGTACATAGTATTGAATACGGTGTAGAGCTGTATAGTGGTACATAGTATAGAATGTGGTGTAGAGCTGTATAGTGGTACATAGTATAAAATATGGTGTATAGTGGTACATAGTATAGAATATGATGTATAGTAGTACATAGTATAGAATATGGTGTAGAGCTGTATAGTGGTTATAGAATACGGTGTATAGTGGTACATAGTATAGAATATGGTGTATTGTGATACATAGTATAGAATATGGTGTATAGTGGTACATAGTATAGAATATGGTGTATAGAGGTACATAGTATAGAATTTGGTGTATAGAGAAACATAGTATAGAATGTGGTGTAGAGATGTATAGTGGTACATAGTATAGAATTTGGTGTATTGTGCTACATTGTATAGAATGTGGTGTAGAGCTGTATAGTGGTACATAGTATAGAATGTGGTGTATATAGCGGAACATAGTATAGAATGTGGTGTAGAGCTGTATAGTGGAGCATAGTATAGAGTGTGGTGTATAGTGGAGTATAGTATAGAATGTGGTATAAAGCTGTACAATAGTACATAGTATAGAATGTGGTGTATAGTGGTACATAGTATAGAATATAGTGTATAGTGGTACATAGTATAGAATATGGTGTATAGTGGTACATAGTATAGAATGTGGTGTATAGTGGTACATAGTATAGAATATAGCGTATAGTGGTACATAGTATAGAATATGGTGTATAGTGGTACATAGTATAGAATATGGTGTAGTGCTGTATAAAGGTACATAGTATAGAATATGGTGTACTGTGGTACATTGTGTAGAATATGGTGTATAGAGGTACGTAGTATAGAATATGGTGTATAGTTGTACATAGTATAGAATGTGGTATAGCGGTACATAGTATAGAATGTGGTGTATAGATATATATGGTTTAGAGCTGTATAGTGGTACATAGTATAGAATGTGGAGTATAGTAGTACATAGTATAGAATACGGTGTAGAGCTGTATAGTGGTACATAGTATAGAATGTGGTGTAGAGCTGTATAGTGGTACATAGTATAGAATATGGTGTATAGTAGTACATAGTATAGAATGTGTTGTAGAGCTGTATATTGGTACATAGTATAGAATATGGTGTATAGTGGTAAATAGTATAGAATATGGTGTATAGTGGTACATAGTATAGAATATGGTGTTGAGCTGTATAGTGGTACATAGTATAGAATATGGTGTAGTGTTGTATAGTGGTACAAAGTATACAATATGGTGTAGAGCTGTATTGTGGTACATATTATAGAATAAGGTGTATAGTGGTACATAGTATAGAATATGGTATATAGAGGTACATAGTATAGAATTTGGTGTAGAGATGTATAGTGGTGCATAGTATAGAGTATTGTGTATAGTGATACATAGCATAGAATATGGTGTAGACCTGTATAGTGGTGCAGAGTGTAGAATATGGTGTATAGTGCTACATAGTATAGAATATGATATATAGTGTCATATAGTATAGAATGTGGTGTAGAGCTGTATAGTGGTACATAGTATAGAATATGGTGTATAGTGGTACATAGTATAGAATATGGTGTATAGAGGTACATAGTCCAGATTATGGTGTACAATGGTACATAGTATAGAATGTGGTGTATAGTGGTACATAGTGGTACATAGTATAGAATGTGGTGTAGTGGTACATAGTATAGAATGTGGTGTATAGAGGTATATGGTGTAGAGCTTTATAGTGGTACATAGTATAGAATGTGGTGTATAGCAGTACATAGTATTGAATACGGTGTAGAGCTGTATAGTGGTACATAGTATAGAATGTGGTGTAGAGCTGTATAGTGGTACATAGTATAAAATATGGTGTATAGTGGTACAAAGTATAGAATATGGTGTATAGTAGTACATAGTATAGAATATGGTGTAGAGCTGTATAGTGGTACATAGTATAGAATATGGTGTAGTGTTGTATAGTGATACATAGTATAGAAAATAGTGTAGAGCTGTATTGTGGTACATAGAATAGAATATGGTGTATAGCGGTACATAGTAAAGAAAATGGTGTATAGAGGTACATAGTATGGAATACGGTGTATAGTTGTACATTGTATAGAATATGGTGTATTGTGGTACATTGTATAGAATATGGTATATAGAGGTACATAGTATAGAATGTGGTGTATAGTGGTACATAGTATAGAATTTGGTGTAAAGCTGTATAGTGGTACATAGTATAGAATAAGTTGTATAGTGGTACATAGTATAGATTGTGGTGTAAAGCTGTATAATGGTACATAGTATAGAATGTGGTGTATAGTGGTACATAGTATAGAATGTGGTGTATAGTGGTATATAGTATAGAATATAGTGTACAGAGGTACATATTATAGAATGTGGTGTAGAGCTGTATAGTGGTAAATAGTATAGAATATGTTTTATAGTGGTACATAGTATAGATTGTGGTGTAAAGCTGTATAATGGTACATAGTATAGAATGTGTTGTATTGTTGTACATAGTATAGAATATGGTGTATGGTGGTACATAGTATAGAATGTGGTGTAGAGCCTTATAGTGGTAAATAGTATAGAATATGTTGTATAGTGGTACATAGTATATATTGTGGTGTAAAGCATAATAATGGTACATAGTATAGAATGTGGTGTATAGTGGTACATAGTATAGAATATGGTGTATAGTGGTACATAGTATAGAATGTGGTGTATAGTGGTACATAGTATATAATATGGTGTATAGAGGTACATAGTATAGAATATGGCGTATAGAGGTACATAGTCTAGAATATGGTGTATAGTATTACATAGTCTAGAATATGGTGTATAATGGATAGTGGTACATAGTATAGAATGTGATGTAGAGCTGTATAGTGGTACATAGAATAGAATATGATGTATAGTGGTACACAGTATAGAATGTGGTGTAGAGCTGTATAATGGTACATAGTATTGAATTTGGTATAGTACTGTATAGTGGTACATAGTATAGAATATGGTGTATAGTGGAACACAGTATAGAATATGGTGTATAGTGGTACATAGCATAGAATGTGGTGTATAGTGGTACATAGTATAGAATATGGTGTATTGTGGTACATATTTTAGAATATGGTGTATAGTGGTACATAGCATAGAATGTGGTGTATAGTGGTACATAGTATAGAATATGGTGTATAGAGGTACATAGTATAGAATATGGTGTGTTTAGTGGTACATAGTATAGAATATGGTGTATAGTGGTACATAGTATAGAATATGGTGTATTGTGATACATAGTATAGAATATGGTGTATAGTGGTACATAGTATAGAATATGGTGTATAGAGGTACATAGTATAGAATTTGGTGTATAGAGAAACATAGTATAGAATGTGGTGTAGAGATGTATAGTGGTACATAGTATAGAATTTGGTGTATTGTGGTACATTGTATAGAATGTGGTGTAGAGCTGTATAGTGGTACATAGTATAGAATGTGGTGTATAGAGGAACATAGTATAGAATGTGGTGTAGAGCTGTATAGTGGAACATAGTATAGAGTGTGGTGTATAGTGGTATATAGTATAGAATGTGGTATAAAGCTGTGCAATGGTACATAGTATAGAATGTGGTGTATAGTGGTACATAGTATAGAATATAGTGTATAGTGGTACATAGTATAGAAAATGGTGTATAGAGGTACATAGTATAGAATATGGTGTGTATAGAGGTTCATATTATAGAATACGGTGTATAGTGGTACATAGTATAGAATATGGTGTATTGTGATACATAGTATAGAATATGGTGTACAGTGGTACATAGTATAGAATATGGTGTACTGAGATACAAAGTATAGAATATGGTGTATAGTGGAACATAGTATAGAATGTGGTGTATAGTGGAAAAGTATAGAATTTGGTGTAGAGCTATATATTGGTACATAGTATAGAATATGGTGTATAGAGGAACATAGTATAGAATGTGGTGTAGAGATGTATAGTGGTACATAGTATAGAATATGGTGTATTGTGGTACATTGTATAGAATATGGTGTATAGTGGTACATAGTATAGAATATGGTGTATAGAGGTACATAGTATAGAATATGGTGTATAGTGCTACATAGTATAGAATGTATTGTATAGTGGTACATAGAATAAAATATGGTGTATAGCGGTATATAGTATAGAATATGGTATATAGTGGTAAATAGTATGGAATATGGTGTATTGTGGTACATAGTATAGAATATGGTGTATAGTGGTACACAGTATAGAATATGGTGTATAGAGGTACATAGTATAGAATATGGTGTATAGTGGTACATAATATAGAATGTGGTGTATAGTGGTACATAGTATAAATTATGGTGTATTGAGGTACATAGTATAGAATATGGTGTATAGTGGTACATAGTCTAGAATGTGGTGTATAGTGGTACATAGAATATGGTGTATAGTGGTACAAAGTATAGAATGTGGTGTAGAGCTGTATAGTGGTACATAGTATAGAATATGGTGTATAGTGGTACATAGTATAGAATATGGTGTAGAGCTGTATAGTGGTAAATAGTATAGAATGTGGTGTATAGTGGTACATAGTATAGAATATGGTGTATAGAGGTATATAGTATAGAATTTGGTGTATAGAGAAACATAGTATAGAATGTGGTGTAGAGATGTATAGTGGTACATAGTATAGAATTTGGTGTATTGTGGTACATTGTATAGAATGTGGTGTAGAGCTGTATAGTGGTACATAGTATAGAATGTGGTGTATATAGCGGAACATAGTATAGAATGTGGTGTAGAGCTGTATTGTGGAGCATAGTATAGAGTGTGGTGTATAGTGGAATGTAGTATAGAATGTGGTATAAAGCTGTACAATAGTACATAGTATAGAATGTGGTGTATAGTGGTACATAGTATAGAATATAGTGTATAGTGGTACATAGTATAGAATATGGTGTATAGTGGTACATAGTATAGAATGTGGTGTATAGTGGTACATAGTATAGAATATAGTGTATAGTGGTACATAGTATAGAAAATGGTGTATAGAGGTACATAGTATAGAATATGGTGTGTATAGAGGTTCATATTATAGAATACGGTGTATAGTGGTACATAGTATAGAATATGGTGTATTGTGATACATAGTATAGAATATGGTGTACAGTGGTACATAGTATAGAATATGGTGTATAGAGATACAAAGTATAGAATATGGTGTATAGTGGAACATAGTATAGAATGTGGTGTATAGTGGAAAAGTATAGAATTTGGTGTAGAGCTATATATTGGTACATAGTATAGAATATGGTGTATAGAGGAACATAGTATAGAATGTGGTGTAGAGATGTATAGTGGTACATAGTATAGAATATGGTGTATTGTGGTACATTGTATAGAATATGGTGTATAGTGGTACATAGTATAGAATATGGTGTATAGAGGTACATAGTATAGAATATGGTGTATAGTGCTACATAGTATAGAATGTATTGTATAGTGGTACATAGAATAAAATATGGTGTATAGCGGTATATAGTATAGAATATGGTATATAGTGGTAAATAGTATAGAATATGGTGTATTGTGGTACATAGTATAGAATATGGTGTATAGTGGTACACAGTATAGAATATGGTGTATAGAGGTACATAGTATAGAATATGGTGTATAATGGTACATAATATAGAATGTGGTGTATAGTGGTACATAGTATAAATTATGGTGTATTGAGGTACATAGTATAGAATATGGTGTATAGTGGTACATAGTCTAGAATGTGGTGTATAGTGGTACATAGAATATGGTGTATAGCGGTACAAAGTATAGAATGTGGTGTAGAGCTGTATAGTGGTACATAGTCTAGAATGTGGTATATAGAGGTACATAGTATAGAATATGGTGTGCAGTGGTTCATAGTATAGAATGTGGTGTAGAGCTGTATAGTGGTATATAATATAGAATGAGGTGTATAGTGTTACATTTTATAGAATATGGTGTATAGTGGTACATAGTATAGAATGTGGTGTATAGTGGTAAATAGTATAGAATATGGTGCAGAGCTGTATAGTGGTTCATAGTATAGAAAATGGTGTATTTTAGTACATAGTATAGAATATGGGGTGAGATATATAGTTGTTTATAGTATAGAATATGGTTTATAGTGGTACATAGTATAGAATATGGTGTATAGTGGTATAAAGTATAGAATATGGTGTACAGAGCTACGTAGTATAAAATATGGTGTATAGATGTACATAGTATAAAATATGGTGTATAGTGGTACATAGTCTAGAATATGGTGTATAGTGGTACAAAATATAGAATGTTGTGTAGAGCTGTATAGTGTTACATAGTGTACAACAGTGTGTATAGTGGTACATAGTATAGAATATAGTGTATAGCTGTACAGTGGTGCATAGTATAGAGTATTGTGTATAGTGATACATAGCATATAATATGGTGTAGAGATGTATAGTGGTACATATTATAGAATATGGTGTATAGTGCTACATAGTATAGAATATGGTGTATAGTGGTACATAGTATATAATGTGGTGTAAAGTGGTACATAGTATAGAATATGGTGTATAGTGGTATATAATATAGAATATGATGTAGAGCTGTATTGTGGTACATAGTATAGAATATGGTGTTTAGTGGTAAATAGTATAGAATATGGTGTAGAGATGTATAGTGGTACATAGTATAGAATAAGTTGTATAGTGGTACATGGTATAGAATATGGGGTAGAGCTGTATAGTGTTATATAGTATAGAATATGGTGTATAGTGGTACATAGTATAGAATATGGTGTATAGAGGTACATAGTAAAGAATATGGTGTATAGTGGTACATAGTATAGAATATGGTGTATAGTGGTACATAGTATATGGTGTATTGTGGTACATTGTATAGAATGTTGTGTAGAGCTGTATAGTTATTCATAGTATAGAATATGGTGTATAGTGGTACATAGTATAGAATATGGTGTATAGTGGTACATAGTATAGAATATAGTGTAGTGCTGTATAGCGGTACATAGTATAGAATATGGTGTAGAGCTGTATTGTGCTACACAGCATAGAATATGGTGTATAGTGGTACATATTATAGAATATGGTGTATAGAGGTACATAGTATAGAATATGGTGTGTATAGTGGTTCATAGTATAGAATACGGTGTATAGTGGTACATAGTATAGAATATGGTGTATTGTGATACATAGTATAGAATATGGTGTACAGTGGTACATGGTATAGAATATGGTGTATAGAGATACAAAGTATAGAATATGGTGTATAGTGGAACATAGTATAGAATGTGGTGTATAGTGGTACATAGTATAGAATTTGGTGTAGAGATGTATAGTGGTACATAGTATAGAATATGGTGTATTGTGGTACATTGTATAGAATATGGTGTATAGTGGTACATAGTATAGAATATGGTGTATAGAGGTACATAGTATAGAATATGGTATATAGTGCTACATAGTATAGAATGTGTTGTATAGTGGTACATAGAATAAAATATGGTGTATAGCGGTATATAGTATAGAATATGGTATATAGTGGTAAATAGTATAGAATATGGTGTATTGTGGTACATAGTATAGAATATGGTGTATTGTGGTACACAGTATAGAATATGGTGTATAGAGGTACATAGTATAGAATATGGTGTATAGTGGTACATAGTATATAATGTGGTGTATAGTGGTATAGAGTATAAATTATGGTGTATTGAGGTACATAGTATAGAATATGGTGTATAGTGGTACAAAGTATAGAATGTGGTGTAGAGCTGTATAGTGGTACATAGTATAGAATATGGTGTATAGTGGTACGTAGTCTAGAATGTGGTGTATAGAGGTACATAGTATAGAATATGGTGTGCAGTGGTACATAGTATAGAATGTGGTGTAGAGCTGTCTAGTGGTATATAATATGGAATGAGGTGTATAGTGTTACATTTTATAGAATATGGTGTATAGTGGTACATAGTATTGAATGTGGTGTATAGTAGTACATAGTATAGAATGTGGTATACAGCTATATAGTGGTACATAGTATAGAATATGGTGTAGAGGTGAATAGTGGTACATAGTTTAGAATATGGTGTATAGTGGTATATAGTATAGAATATGGTGTAGAGCTGTATAGTGGTTCATAGTATAGAAAATGGTGTATAGTTGTACATAGTATAGAATATGGGGTTAGATATATAGTTGTTTATAGTATAGAATATGGTTTATAGTGGTACATAGTATAGAATATGGTGTATAGTGGTATAAAGTATAGAATATGGTGTATAGAGGTACGTAGCATAGAATATGGTGTATAGATGTACATAGAATAAAATATGGTGTATAGTGGTACATAGTCTAGAATATGGTGTATAGTGGTACAAAATATAGAATGTCGTGTACAGCTGTATAGTGGTACATAGTATAGAATATGGTGTAGAGCTGTATAGTGGTACATAGTATACAACAGTGTGTACAGTGGTATATAGTATAGAATATAGTGTATAGCTGTACAGTGGTGCATAGTATAGAGTATTGTGTATAGTGATACATAGCATATAATATGTGTAGAGATGTATAGTGGTACATATTATAGAATATGGTGTATAGTGGTATATAGTACAGAATGTGGTGTAGAGCTGTATAGTGGTACATAGTATAGAATATGGTGTATATTGCTACATAGTATAGAATATGGTGTATAGTGGTACATAGTATATAATGTGGTGGAAAGTGATACATAGTTTAGAATATGGTGTATAGTGGTATATAATATAGAATATGATGTAGAGATGTATTGTGGTACATAGTATAGAATATGGTGTTTAGTGGTACATAGTATAGAATATGGTGTATAGCACATAGTATAGAATAAGTTGTATAGTGGTACATGGTATAGAATATGGGGTAGAGCTGTATAGTGGTATATAGTATAGAATATGGTGTATAGTGGTACATAGTATAGAAAATGGTGTATAGAGATATATAGTATAGAATATGGTGTATAGTGGTACATAGTATAGAATATGGTGTATAGTGGTACATAGTATATGGTGTATTGTGGTACATTGTATAGAATGTTGTGTAGAGCTGTATAGTTATTCATAGTATAGAATATGGTGTATAGTGGTACATAGTATAGAATGTGATGAAGAGCTGTATAGTGGTACATAGTATAGAATATGTTGTATAGTGGTACATAGTATAGAATGTGGTGTAGACCTGTATAATGGTACATAGTATAATATGTGGTATAGAGCTGTATAGTGGTATATAGTATAGAATGTGGTGTATAGTGATACATAGTATAGAAATAGGTGTATAGTGGTATATAGTATAGAATGTCATTTATAGTGGTACATAGTATAGAATATGGTGTATAGTGGTATATAGTATAGAACATGGTGTAGAGCTGAATATTGGTACATAGTATAGAATGTGGTGTATAGTAGTATATAGTATAGAATATGGTGTAGAGCTGTATAGTGGTACATAGTATAGAATGTGGTACAGAGCTGTATAGTGGTACATGGCATAGAATATGGGGTAGAGCTATTAAGTGGTATATAGTATAGAATATGGTGTAAAGTGGTACATAGTCTAGAATATGTTGCATAGAGGTACATTGTACAGAATATGGTGTAGAGAGGTACAAAGTATAGAATATGGTGTATAGTGGTAAATAATATAGAATGTGATGTAGAGCTGTATAGTGGTACATAGTATAGAATATGGTGTTTAGTGGTACATAGTATAGAATATGGTGTATAGTGATTCATAGTATAGAATATGGTGTATAGTGGTACATGGTATAGATTACGGGGTAGAGCTGTATAGTTGTATATAGTATAGAATATGGTGTATAGTGGTACATAGTATAGAATATTGTGTATAGAAGTACAGAGCATAGAATATGGAGTATTGTGGTACATAGTATAGAATATGGTGTATAGTGGTACATAGAATATGGTGTATTGTGGTACATTGTATAGAATGTGGTTTAAAGCTGCATAGTGGTACATAGTATAGAATATGGTGTATAGTAGTACATAGTATAGAATGTGATGAAGAGCTGTATAGTGGTACATTGTATAGAATATGTTGTATAGTGGTACATATTATAGAATGTGGTGTAGAGCTGTATAATGGTACATAGTATAGAATGAGGTATAGAGCTGTATAGTGGTACATAGTATAGAATGTGGTACAGAGCTGTATAGTGGTACATGGCATAGAATATGAGGTAGAGCTGTTAAGTGGTATATAGTATAGAATATGGTGTAAAGTGGTACATAGTCTACAATATGTTGTATAGTGGTATATAGTTTAGAATATGGTGTATAGTGGTACATAGTATAGAATATGGTGTATAGTGGTACATAGTATAGAATATGGTGTATAGTGGTACATAGTATAGAATATGGTGTATAGTGGTATATAGTATAGAACATGGTGTAGAGCTGTATAGTGTTACATAGTATAGAATATGGTTTATAGTGGTGCATAGTATAGAATGTGGTGTATAGTAGTATATAGTATAGAATATGGTGTAGAACTGTACAGTGGTACATAGTATAGAATGTGGTGCAGAGCTGTATAATGGTACATGGCATAGAATATGGGGTAGAGCTGTATAGTGGTATATAGTATAGAATATGGTGTAAAGTGGTACATAGTATAGAATATGGTGTATAGAGGTACATAGTATAGAATATGGTGTATAGTGGTACATAGTATAGAATGTAGTGTAGAGCTGTATCATGGTACATAGTGTAGAATTTGGTATAAAGCTGTATAGTGGTACATAGTATAGAATATGGTGTATAGTGGTATATAGTATAGAACGTGGTGTAGAGCTGTATAGTGGTACATAGTACAGAATATGGTGTATAATGGCACATAGTATAGAATATGGTGTATAGAGGTACATAGTATAGAATATGGTGTATAGTGGTACATAGTATAGAATGTGGTGTATAGTGGTATATAGTGCTACATAGTTTAGAATGTGGTGTAGTGGTACATAGTATAGAATGTGGTGTATAGTGGTTTATGGTGTAGAGCTGTATAGTGGTACATAGTATAGAATATGGTATAGAGCTGTATATTAGTACATAGTATAGAATATAGTGTAGTGTTGTATAGTGTTACATAGTATAGAATATGGTGTAGAGCTGTATAGTGGTACATAGTATAGAAAATGGTTTATAGTGGTACATAGTATAGAATGTGGTGTATAGTGGTACATAGTATAGAATGTGGTGTATAGTGGTACATAGTATGTAATATGGTGTATAGAGGTACATAGTATAGAATATGGTGTATAGTGTTACATAGTCTAGAATATGGTGTATAGTGGTAAACAGAATATGATGTATAGCGGTACATAGTATAGAATGTGGTGTAAAGCTGTATAGTGGTACATAGTATAGAATGTGGTGTATAGTGCTACATACTATAGAATATGGTGTATAGAGGTATTTAGTATAGAATGTGGTCTATAGTAGTATATAGTATAGAATGTGTTGTAGAGTTTTATAGTGGTACATAGCATAGAATATAGTGTAGAGGTTTATAGTGGTACATAGTATAGAATATGGTGTATAGTGGTAAATAGTATAGAAAATAGTGTATAGTGGTACGTAGTCTAGAATGTGGTGTATAGAGGTACATAGTATAGAATATGGTGTGCAGTGGTACATAGTATAGAATGTGGTGTAGAACTGTATAGTGGTATATAATATAGAATGAGGTGTATAGTGTTACATTTTATAGAATATGGTGTATAGTGGTACATAATATAGAATGTGGTGTATAGTAGTATATAGTATAGAATATGGTGTAGAGCTGTATAGTGGTACATAGTATAGAATGTGGTATACAGCTGTATAGTGGTACATAGTATAGAATAAGGTGTAGAGGTGAATAGTGGTACATAGTTTAGAATATGGTGTAGAGTGGTATATAGTATAGAATATGGTGTAGAGCTGTATAGTGGTTCATAGTATAGAAAATGGTGTATAGTAGTACATAGTATAGAATATGGGGTGAGATATATAGTTGTTTATAGTATAGAATATGGTTTATAGTGGTACATAGTATAGAATATGGTGTATAGTGGTGTAAAGTATAGAATATGGTGTATAGAGGTACGTAGTATAAAATATGGTGTATAGATGTACATAGTATAAAATATGGTGTTTAGTGGTACATAGTCTAGAATATGGTGTATAGTGGTACAAAATATAGAATGTGTTGTACAGCTGTATAGTGGTACATAGTATAGAATATGGTGTAGAGGTGTATAGTGGTACATAGTATACAACAGTGTGTATAGTGGTATATAGTATAGAATATAGTGTATAGTGGTATATAGTACAGAATGTGGTGTAGAGCTGTATAGTGGTACATAGTATAGAATATGGTGTATAGTGCTACATAGTATAGAATATGGTGTATAGTGGTACATAGTATATAATGTGGTGTAAAGTGGTACATAGTATAGAATATGGTGTATAGTGGTATATAATATAGAATATGATGTAGAGCTGTATTGTGGTACATAGTATAGAATATGGTGTTTAGTGGTACATAGTATAGAATATGGTGTATAGCACATAGTATAGAATAAGTTGTATAGTAGTACATGGTATAGAATATGGGGTAGAGCTGTATAGTGTTATATAGTATAGAATATGGTGTATAGTTGTACATAGTATAGAATATGGTGTATTGAGGTACATAGTATAGAATATGGTGTATAGTGGTACATAGTATAGAATATGGTGTATAGTGGTACATAGTATATGGTGTATTGTGGTACATTGTATAGAATGTTGTGTAGAGCTTTATAGTTATTCATAGTATAGAATATGGTGTATAGTGGTACATAGTATAGAATGTGATGAAGAGCTGTATAGTGGTACATAGTATAGAATATGTTGTATAGTGGTACATAGTATAGAATGTGGTGTAAAGCTGTATAGTGGTACATAGTATAGAATGTGGTGTATAGTGCTACATACTATAGAATATGGTGTATAGAGGTATTTAGTATAGAATGTGGTCTATAGTAGTATATAGTATAGAATGTGTTGTAGAGTTTTTTAGTGGTACATAGCATAGAATATAGTGTAGAGGTTTATAGTGGTACATAGTATAGAATATGGTGTATAGTGGTAAATAGTATAGAATATAGTGTATAGTGGTACGTAGTCTAGAATGTGGTGTATAGAGGTACATAGTATAGAATATGGTGTGCAGTGGTACATAGTATAGAATGTGGTGTAGAGCTGTATAGTGGTATATAATATAGAAAGAGGTGTATAGTGTTACATTTTATAGAATATGGTGTATAGTGGTACATAGTATAGAATGTGGTGTATAGTAGTATATAGTATAGAATATGGTGTAGAGCTGTATAGTGGTACATAGTATAGAATGTGGTATACAGCTGTATAGTGGTACATAGTATAGAATAAGGTGTAGAGGTGAATAGTGGTACATAGTTTAGAATATGGTGTAGAGTGGTATATAGTATAGAATATGGTGTAGAGCTGTATAGTGGTTCATAGTATAGAAAATTGTGTATAGTAGTACATAGTATAGAATATGGGGTGAGATATATAGTTGTTTATAGTATAGAATATGGTTTATAGTGGTACATAGTATAGAATATGGTGTATAGTGGTATAAAGTATAGAATATGGTGTATAGAGGTACGTAGTATAAAATATGGTGTATAGATGTACATAGTATAAAATATGGTGTATAGTGGTACATAGTCTAGAATATGGTGTATAGTGGTACAAAATATAGAATGTGTTGTACAGCTGTATAGTGGTACATAGTATAGAATATGGTGTAGAGCTGTATAGTGGTACATAGTATACAACAGTGTGTATAGTGGTATATAGTATAGAATATAGTATATAGCTGTACAGTGGTGCATAGTATAGAGTATTGTGTATAGTGATACATAGCATATAATATGGTGTAGAGATGTATAGTGGTACATATTATAGAATATGGTGTATAGTGGTATATAGTACAGAATGTGGTGTAGAGCTGTATAGTGGTACATAGTATAGAATATGGTGTATAGTGCTACATAGTATAGAATATGGTGTATAGTGGTACATAGTATATAATGTGGTGTAAAGTGGTACATAGTATAGAATATGGTGTATAGTGGTATATAATATAGAATATGATGTAGAGCTGTATTGTGGTACATAGTATAGAATATGGTGTTTAGTGGTACATAGTATAGAATATGGTGTATAGCACATAGTATAGAATAAGTTGTATAGTAGTACATGGTATAGAATATGGGGTAGAGCTGTATAGTGTTATATAGTATAGAATATGGTGTATAGTTGTACATAGTATAGAATATGGTGTATTGAGGTACATAGTATAGAATATGGTGTATAGTGGTACATAGTATAGAATATGGTGTATAGTGGTACATAGTATATGGTGTATTGTGGTACATTGTATAGAATGTTGTGTAGAGCTTTATAGTTATTCATAGTATAGAATATGGTGTATAGTGGTACATAGTATAGAATTTGTTGTATAGTGGTACATAGTATAGAATGTGGTGTAAAGCTGTATAGTGGTACATAGTATAGAATGTGGTGTATAGTGCTATATACTATAGAATATGGTGTATAGAGGTATTTAGTATAGAATGTGGTCTATAGTAGTATATAGTATAGAATGTGTTGTAGAGTTTTATAGTGGTACATAGCATAGAATATAGTGTAGAGATTTATAGTTGTACATAGTATAGAATATGGTGTATAGTGGTAAATAGTATAGAATATAGTGTATAGTGGTACGTAGTCTAGAATGTGGTGTATAGAGGTACATAGTATAGAATATGGTGTGCAGTGGTACATAGTATAGAATGTGGTGTAGAACTGTATAGTGGTATATAATATAGAATGAGGTGTATAGTGTTACATTTTATAGAATATGGTGTATAGTGGTACATAATATAGAATGTGGTGTATAGTAGTATATAGTATAGAATATGGTGTAGAGCTGTATAGTGGTACATAGTATAGAATGTGGTATACAGCTGTATAGTGGTACATAGTATAGAATAAGGTGTAGAGGTGAATAGTGGTACATAATTTAGAATATGGTGTAGAGTGGTATATAGTATAGAATATGGTGTAGAGCTGTATAGTGGTTCATAGTATAGAAAATGGTGTATAGTAGTACATAGTATAGAATATGGGTGAGATATATAGTTGTTTATAGTATAGAATATGGTTTATAGTGGTACATAGTATAGAATATGGTGTATAGTGGTATAAAGTATAGAATATGGTGTATAGAGGTACGTAGTATAAAATATGGTGTATAGATGTACATAGTATAAAATATGGTGTATAGTGGTACATAGTCTAGAATATGGTGTATAGTGGTACAAAATATAGAATGTGTTGTACAGCTGTATAGTGGTACATAGTATAGAATATGGTGTAGAGCTGTATAGTGGTACATAGTATACAACAGTGTGTATAGTGGTATATAGTATTGAATATAGTGTATAGCTGTACAGTGGTGCATAGTATAGAGTATTGTGTATAGTGATACATAGCATATAATATGGTGTAGAGATGTATAGTGGTACATATTATAGAATATGGTGTATAGTGGTATATAGTAGAGAATGTGGTGTAGAGCTGTATAGTGGTACATAGTATAGAATATGGTGTATAGTGCTACATAGTATAGAATATGGTGTATAGTGGTACATTGTATATAATGTGGTGTAAAGTGGTACATAGTATAGAATATGGTGTATAGTGGTATATAATATAGAATATGATGTAGAGCTGTATTGTGGTACATAGTATAGAATATGGTGTTTAGTGGTACATAGTATAGAATATGGTGTATAGCACATAGTATAGAATAAGTTGTATAGTAGTACATGGTATAGAATATGGGGTAGAGCTGTATAGTGTTATATAGTATAGAATATGGTGTATAGTTGTACATAGTATAGAATATGGTGTATTGAGGTACATAGTATAGAATATGGTGTATAGTGGTACATAGTATAGAATATGGTGTATAGTGGTACATAGTATATGGTGTATTGTGGTACATTGTATAGAATGTTTGTAGAGCTTTATAGTTATTCATAGTATAGAATATGGTGTATAGTGGTACATAGTATAGAATGTGATGAAGAGCTGTATAGTGGTACATAGTATAGAATATGTTGTATAGTGGTACATAGTATAGAATGTGGTGTAGAGCTGTATAATGGTACATAGTATAAAATGTGGTATAGAGCTGTATAGTGGTATATAGTATAGAATGTGGAGTATAGTGATACATAGTATAGAATAAGGTGTATAGTGGTATATAGTATAGAATGTCATTTATAGTGGTACATAGTATAGAATATGGTGTATAGTGGTATATAGTATAGAACATGGTGTAGAGCTGAATATTGGTACATAGTATAAAATATGGTGTAGAGCTGTATAGTGGTTAATAGAATAGTATGAGGTTTATAGTGTTACATAGTATAGAATATGGTGTATAGTGGTACATAATATAGAATGTGGTGTATAGTAGTATATAGTATAGAATATGGTGTAGAGCTGTATAGTGGTACATAGTATAGAATGTGGTACAGAGCTGTATAGTGGTACATGGCATAGAATATGGGGTAGAGCTTTTAAGTGGTATATAGTATTGAATATGGTGTAAAGTGGTACATAGTCTAGAATATGTTGCATAGAGGTACATAGTACAGAATATGGTGTAGAGAGGTACAAAGTATAGAATATGGTGTATAGTGGTAAATAATATAGAATGTGATGTAGAGCTGTATAGTGGTACATAGTATAGAATATGATGTATAGTGGTACATAGTATAGAATGTGGTGTAGAGCTCTATAATGGTACATAGTATTGAATTTGATATAGAGCTGTATAGTGGTACATAGTATAGAATAAGGTGTATAGTCGTATATAGTATAGAATATGGTATAGAACTGTATAGTGGTATATAGTATAGAATATGTTGTATAGAGGTACACAGTATAGAATATGGTGTATAGTGGTACATAGTATAGAATATGGTGTATAGTAGTACATAGCATAGAATGTGGTGTATAGTGGTACATAGTATAGAATATGGTGTATAGTGGTACTTAGTTTAGAATATGGTGTATAGTGGTACATAGCATAGAATGTGTTGTATAGTGGTACATAGTATAGAACATGGTGTAGAGCTGTATAGTGGTACATAGTATAGAATATGGTGTAAAGCTGTATAGTGGTACATAATATAGAATATGGTGTATAGTTTGTGGTACATAGCATAAAATATGGTGTAGAGCTGTATAGTGGTACATAGTATAGAATATGGTGTATAGTGATACATAGTATAGAATATGGTGTATAGTATTACATGGTATAGATTACGGGGTAGAGCTGTATAGTTGTATATAGTATAGAATATGGTGTATAGTGGTACATAGTATAGAATATTGTGTATAGAGGTACAGAGCATAGAATATGGTGTATAGTGGTACATAGTACAGAATATGGTGTATAGTGGTACATAGAATATGGTGTATTGTGGTACATTGTATAGAATGTGGTTAAAAGCTGCGTAGTGGTACATAGTATAGAATATGGTGTATAGTGGTACATAGTATAGAATGTGATGAAGAGCTGTATAGTGGTACATTGTATAGAATATGTTGTATAGTGGTACATAGTATAGAATGTGGTGTAGAGCTGTATAATGGTACATAGTATAGAATGTGGTATAGAGCTGTATAGTGGTACATAGTATAGAATGTGGTACAGAGCTGTATAGTGGTACATGGCATAGAATATGGGGTAGAGCTGTTAAGTGGTATATAGTATAGAATATGGTGTGAAGTGCTACATAGTCTAGAATATGTTGTATAGTGGTATATAGTATAGAATAGGGAGTATAGTGGTACATAGTATAGAATATGGTGTATAGTGGTACATAGTATAGAATATGGTGTATAGTGGTATATAGTCTAGAACATGGTGTAGAGCTGTATAGTGTTACATAGTATAGAATATGGTTTATAGTGGTACATAGTATAGAATGTGGTGTATAGTAGTATATAGTATAGAATATGGTGTAGAGCAGTACAGTGGTACATAGTATAGAATATGGTGTATAGTTGTATATAGTATAGTATTTGGTGTAGAGCTGTATAGTGGTACATAGTACAGAATATGGTGTATAATGGTACACAGTATAGAATATGGTGTATAGAGGTACATAGTATAGAATATGGTGTATAGTGGTACATAGTATAGAATGTGGTGTATAGTGGTATATAGTGCTACATAGTTTAGAATGTGGTGTAGTGGTACATAGTATAGAATGTGGTGTATAGTGGTATATGGTGTAGAGCTGTATAGTGTTACATAGTGTAGAATGTGGTGTATAGTAATACATAGTATAGAATACGGTGTAGAGCTGTATATTAGTACATAGTATAGAATATGGTGTAGTGTTGTAGAGTGGTACATAGTATAGAATATGGTGTAGAGCTGTATAGTGGTACATAGTATAGAAAATGGTGTATAGTGGTACATAGTATAGAATGTGGTGTAAAGTGGTACATAGTATAGAATGTGGTGTATAGTGGTACATAGTATGTAATATGGTGTATAGAGGTACATAGTATAGAATATGGTGTATAGTGTTACATAGTCTAGAATATGGTGTATAGTGGTACACAGAATATGATGTATAGCGGTACATAGTATAGAATGTGGTGTAGAGCCGAATAGTGGTACATAGTATAGAATATGGTGTATAGTGGTACATAGTATATAATATGGTGTAGAGCTGTATAGTGGTACATAGTATAGAATGTGGTGTATAGTGTTACATACTATCGAATATGGTGTATAGAGGTATTTAGTATAGAATGTGGTCTATAGTAGTATATAGTATAGAATGTGTTGTAGAGCTTTATAGTGGTACATAGCATAGAATATAGTGTAGAGGTTTATAGTGGTACATAGTATAGAATATGGTGTATAGTGGTAAATAGTATAGAATATGGTGTAGAGCTTTATAGTGGTTCATAGTATAGAATATGGTGTATAGTGGTATATACATAGTACAGAATATGGGATAGAGCTGTATAGTTGTATATCATATAGAATATGGTGTATAGTTGTACATTGTATAGAATATGGTTAATAGTGGTATATAGTATAGAATATGGTGTATAGAGGTAAATAGTATAGAAAATGGTGTATAGTGGTACATAGTATAGAATGTGGTGAAGAGCTGTATAATGGTACATAGTATAGGATGTGGTGTATAGTGGTATATAGTATAGAATATGGTGTATAGAGGTACATAGTATAGAATATGGTGTATAGTAGTACATAGTCTAGAATGTGGTGTATAGTGGTATATAGTATAGAATGTGGTGTAGAGCTGTATAGTGGTACATCGTATAGAATATGGTGTATAGTGGTACATAGTATAGAATATGGTGTATACAGGTACATAGTATAGAATATGGGGTATAGTGGTACATAGTATAGAATGCAGTGTATAGTGGTACATAGTGGTACATAGTTTAGAATGTGTGTAGTGGTACATAGTATAGAATGTGGTGTATAGTGGTACATAGTATGTAATATGGTGTATAGAGGTACATAGTATAGAATATGGTGTATAGTGTTACATAGTCTAGAATATGGTGTATAGTGGTACACAGAATATGATGTATAGCGGTACATAGTATAGAATGTGGTGTAGAGCTGAATAGTGGTACATAGTATAGAATATGGTGTATAGTGGTACATAGTATAGAATATGGTGTAAAGCTGTATAGTGGTACATAGTATAGAATGTGGTGTATAGTGCTACATACTATAGAATATGGTGTATAGAGGTATTTAGTATAGAATGTGGTCTATAGTAGTATATAGTATAGAATGTGTTGTAGAGCTTTATAGTGGTACATAGCATAGAATATAGTGTAGAGGTTTATAGTGGTACATAGTAAAGAATATGGTGTAGAGCTGTATAGTGGTTCATAGTATAGAATAATGTGTATAGTGGTATATACATAGTACAGAATATGGGGTAGAGCTGTATAGTTGTATATCATATAGAATATGGTGTATAGTTGTACATTGTATAGAATATGGTTAATAGTGGTATATAGTATAGAATATGGTGTATAGAGGTAAATAGTATAGAATATGGTGTATAGTGGTACATAGTATAGAATGTGGTGAAGAGCTGTATAATGGTACATAGTATAGGATGTGGTGTATAGTGGTACATAGTATAGAATATGGTGTATAGAGGTACATAGTATACAATATGGTGTATAGTAGTACATTGTCTAGAATGTGGTGTATAGTGGTATATAATATAGAATGTGGTGTAGAGCTGTATAGTGGTACATCGTATAGAATATGGTGTATAGTGGTACATAGTATAGAATATGGTGTATAGAGATACATAGTATAGATTATGGGGTATAGTGGTACATAGTATAGAATGCAGTGTATAGTGGTACATAGTGGTACATAGTTTAGAATGTGGTGTAGTGGTACATAGTATAGAATGTGGTGTAAAGTGGTGTATGGTGTAGAGCTGTATAGTGGTACATAGTATTGAATGCGGTGTATAGTAGTACATAGTATAGAATATGGTGTAGAGCTGTATAGTGGTACATAGTATAGAATATGGTGTATAGTGGTACATAGTATAGAATATGGTGTATAGAGGTACATAGTATAGAATATGGTGTATAGTGCTACATAGTATAGAATGTGTTGTATAGTGGTACATAGTATAAAATATGGTGTATAGTGGTATATAGTATAGAATATGGTATATAGTGGTAAACAGTATATGATATGGTGTATTGTGGTACATAGTATAGAATATGGTGTATAGTGGTACACAGTATAGAATATGGTGTATAGAAGTACATGGTATAGAATATGGTGAATAGTGGTACATAGTATAGAATATGGTGTATAGTGCTACATAGTATAGAATGTGGTGTGTAGTGGTACATAGTATAAATTATGGTGTATAGAGTTACATAGTTTAGAATATGGTGTATAGTGGTACATAGTCTAGAATGTGGTGTATAGTGGTACATAGAATATGGTGTATAGTGGTACATAGTATAGAATGTGGTGTAGAGATGTATAGTGGTACATAGTATAGAATATGGTGTATTGTGGTACATTGTATAGAATATGGTGTATAGTGGTACATAGTATAGAATATGGTGTATAGAGGTACATAGTATAGAATATGGTGTATAGTGCTACATAGTATAGAATGTGTTGTATAGTGGTACATAGTATAAAATATGGTGTATAGTGGTATATAGTATAGAATATAGTATATAGTGGTAAACAGTATATGATATGGTGTATTGTGGTACATAGTATAGAATATGGTGTATAGTGGTACACAGTATAGAATATGGTGTATAGAAGTACATGGTATAGAATATGGTGAATAGTGGTACATAGTATAGAATATGGTGTATAGTGCTACATAGTATAGAATGTGGTGTGTAGTGGTACATAGTATAAATTATGGTGTATAGAGTTACATAGTTTAGAATATGGTGTATAGTGGTACATAGTCTAGAATGTGGTGTATAGTGGTACATAGAATATGGTGTATAGTGGTACATAGTATAGAATGTGGTGTAGAGCTGTAAAGTGGAACATAGTATAGAATATGGTGTATAGTGGTACGTAGTATAGAATGTGGTGTAGAGCTGTATAATAGTTCATAGTATAGAATGTGGTGTATAGTGGTACATAGTATAGAATGTGATTTAGAGCTGTATAATGGTACATAGTATAGAATATGGTGTATAGTGGTATATAGTCTAGAATGTTGTGTATAGTGGTACATAGTATAGAATATGGTGTACAGTGGTACATAGTATATATTGTGGTGTAGAGCTGTATAATGGTACATAGTATAGAATGTGGTGTATAGTGTTACATTTTATAGAATATTGTGAATAGGGTTACAAAGTATAGAATGTGGTGAATAGTAGTATATAGTAAAGAATATGGTGTAGAGCTGTATAGTGGTACATAGTATTGAATGTGGTATACAGCTGTATATTGGTACATAGTATAGAATATGGTGTAGAGGTGAATAGTGGTACATAGTATAGAATATGGTGTATAGTGGTATATAGTATAGAATATGTTGTAGAGCTATATAGTGGTTCTTAGTATAGAAAATGGTGTATAGTAGTACATAGTATAGAATATGGGGTGAGCTATATAGTTGTTTATAGTATAGAATATGGTTTATAGTGGTACATAGTTTAGAATATGGTGTATAGTGGTATATAGTATAGAATATGGTGTATAGAGGTACATAGTATAGAATATGGTGTATAGATGTACATAGTATAGAATATGGTGTTTTAGTGGTACATAGTCTAGAATATGGTGTAGAGCTGTATAGTGGTACATAGAATAGAATATGGTGTAGAGCTGTATAGTGGTACATTGTATACAATAGGGTGTATAGTGGTATATAGTATAAAATATGGTGTATAGTTGTACAGTGGTGCACAGTATAGAGTATTGTGTACAGTGATACATAGCATAGAATATGGTGTAGAGATGTATAGTGGTACATAGTATAGAATGTGGTGTAGAGCTGTATAGTGGTACATAGTATAGAATATGGTGTGTAGAGGGACATAGTATAGAATGTGTTGTAGAGCTGTATAGTGGTACATAGTATAGAATATGGTGTATTGTTGTACATAGTATAGAATATCGTTTATAGAGAAACATAGTATAGAATGTGGTGTAGAGATGTATAGTGGTAGATAGTATAGAATATGGTGTATTGTGGTACATTGTATAGAATATGGGGTATAGTGGTACATAGTATAGAATATGATGTACAGAGGTACATAGTATAGAATATGGTGTATAGTGCTACATAGTATAGAATGTGTTGTATGTTGGTACATAGTATAAAATATGGTGTTAAGCGGTATATAGTATAGAATATGGTATATAGTGGTAAATAGTATAGAATATGGTGTATTGTGGTACATAGTATAGAATATGGTGTATAGTGGTACACAGTATAGAATATGGTGTATAGAGGTACATAGTATAGAATATGGTGTATAGTGGTACATAGTATAGAATATGGGGTGAGCTATATAGTTGTTTATAGTATAGAATATGGTTTATATTGGTACATAGTTTAGAATATGGTGCATAGTGGTATATAGTATAGAATATGGTGTACAGAGGTACATAGTATAGAATATGGTGTATAGATGTACATAGTATAGAATATGGTATATAGTGGTACATAGTCTAGAATATGGTGTAGAGCTGAATAGTGGTACATAGAATAGAATATGGTGTAGAGCAGTATAGTGGTACATAGTATACAATAGGGTGTATAGTGGTATATAGTATAAAATATGGTGTATAGCTGTACAGTGGTGCACAGTATAGAGTATTGTGTACAGTGATACATAGCATAGAATATGGTGTAGAGATGTACAGTGGTACATAGTATAGAATGTGGTGTAGAGCTGTATAGTGGTACATAGTATAGAGTATTGTGTATAGTGATACATAGCATAGAATACGGTGTAGAGATGTTAAGTGGTACGTAGTATAGAATATGGTGTATAGTGCTACATAGTATAGAATATGGTGTATAGTGGCATATAGTACAGAATGTGGTGTAGAGCTGTATAGTGGTACATAGTATAGAATATGGTGTATAGTGGTACATAGTATAGAATATGGTGTATAGTGGTACATAGTATAGAATGTGGTGTAAGTGGTACATAGTATAGAATATGGTGTATAGTGGTATATAATATAGAATATGATGTAGAGCTGTATTGTGGTACATAGTATAGAATATGGTGTATAGTGGTACATAGTATAGAATATGGTGTATAGCACATAGTATAGAATAAGGTGTATAGTGGTACATGGTATAGAATATGGGGTAGAGCTGTATAGTGGTATATAGTATAGAATATGGTGTATAGTGGTACATAGTATAGAATATGGTGTATAGTGGTACATAGTATAGAATATGGTGTATACTTGGTACATAGTATATGGTGTATTGTGGTACATTGTATAGAATGTGGTGTAGAGCTGTATAGTGGTTCATAGTATAGAATATGGTGTATAGTGGTACATAGTATAGAATGTGATGAAGAGCTGTATAGTGGTACATAGTATAGAATATGTTGTATAGTGGTACATAGTATAGAATGTGGTGTAGAGCTGTATAATGGTATTTAGAATAAAATGTGGTATAGAGCTGTATACTGGTATATTGTATAGAATGTGGTGTATAGTGATACCTAGTATAGAATAAGGTGTACAGTGGTATATAGTATAGAATGTTGTTTATAGTGGTACATAGTATAGAATCTGATGTATAGTATTATATAGTATAGAACATGGTGTAGAGCTGAATATTGGTATATAGTATAAAATATGGTGTAGAGCTGTATAGTGGTACATAGAATAGTATGTGGTGTATAGTAGTATATAGTATAGAATGTTGTACAGAGCTGTATAGTGGTACATGGCATAGAATATGGGGTAGAGCTGTTAAGTGGTATATAGTATAGAATATGGTGTACAGTGGTACATAGTATAGAATGTGATGTAGAGCTGTATAGTGGTACATAGTATAGAATATGATGTATAGTGGTACATAGTATAGAATGTGGTGTAGAGCTGTAAAATGGTACATAGTATTGAATTTGGTGTAGTGTTGTATAGTGGTACATAGTATAGAATGTGGTGTAGTGGTACATAGTATAGAATGTGGTGTATAGTAGTACATAGTATAGAATACGGTGTAGAGCTGTATATTAGTACATAGTATAGAATATGGTGTAGTGTTGTATAGTGGTACATAGTATAGAATATGGTGTAGAGCTGTATAGTGGTACATAGTATAGAAAATGGTGTATAGTGGGAAAAAGTATAGAATGTTGTGTATAGTGGTACATAGTGTAGAATATAGTGTAGAGTTGTATAGTGGTACATAGTATAGAATATGGTGTTGAGCTGTATAGTGGTACATAGTATAGAATATGGTGTATAGTTTGTGGTACATAGCATAAAATATGGTGTAGAGCAGTATAGTGGTACATAGTATAGAATATGGTGCATAGTGATACATAGTATAGAATATGGTGTAAAGTGATACATAGTATAGAATATGGTGTATAGTGGTACATGTTATAGATTATGGGGTAGAGCTGTATAGTGGTATATAGTATAGAATATGGTGTATAGTGGTACATAGTATAGAATATGGTGTATAGTGGTACATAGTATAGAATATGGTGTATAGTGGTACATAGAATATGGTGTATTGTGGTACATTGTATAGAATGTGGTTTAAAGCTGTATAGTGGTACATAGTATAGAATGTGGTGTATAGTGGTACATAATATAGAATGTGATGAACAGCTGTATAGTGGTACATAGTATAGAACATGTTGTATAATGGTACATAGTAAAGAATGTGGTGTAGAGCTGTATAATGGTACATAGTATAGAATGTGGTATAGAGCTGTATAGTGGTATATAGTATAGAATGTGGTACAGAGCTGTACCAAGACCCACAAATGTGATGTGAAATGGTTTTTCTCCCATGTTGCGTTTAAGAGAAAACAGCAAATGCTCGTTTTATGCCAAAATGCATTGAAAGCAATGAAAACAACAAAAGCGCATACTTTGTGATATCTCCTCTTGTAGCAAACACAGACAGCTCAAAATTTCACTGGATGTGTTGAAGACCAAGACCCACAAATGTGATGTGAAATGGTTTTTCTCCCATGTTGCGTTTAAGAGAAAACAGCAAATGCACGTTTTAGGCCAAAATGCATTGAAAGCAATGGAAATAACAAAAGCGCATACTTTGTGATATCTCCTCTTGTAGCAAACACAGACAGCTCAAAATTTCACTGGATGTGTTGAAGACCAAGACCCACAAATGTGATGTGAAATGGTTTTTCTCCCATGTTGCGTTTAAGAGAAAACAGCAAATGCTCGTTTTAGGCCAAAATGCATTGAAAGCAATGAAAACAACAAAAGCGCATACTTTGTGATATCTCCTCTTGTAGCAAACACAGACAGCTCAAAATTTCACTGGATGTGTTGAAGACCAAGACCCACAAATGTGATGTGAAATGGTTTTTCTCCCATGTTGCGTTTAAGAGAAAACAGCAAATGCACGTTTTAGGCCAAAATGCATTGAAAGCAATGGAAATAACAAAAGTCCATACTTTGTGATATCTCCTCTTGTAGCAAACACAGACAGCTCAAAATTTCACTGGATGTGTTGAAGACCAAGACCCACAAATGTGATGTGAAATGGTTTTTCTCCCATGTTGCGTTTAAGAGAAAACAGCAAATGCACGTTTTAGGCCAAAATGCATTGAAAGCAATGGAAATAACAAAAGCGCATACTTTGTGATATCTCCTCTTGTAGCAAACACAGACAGCTTAAAATTTCACTGGATGTGTTGAAGACCAAGACCCACAAATGTGATGTGAAATGGTTTTTCTCCCATGTTGCGTTTAAGAGAAAACAGCAAATGCACGTTTTAGGCCAAAATGCATTGAAAGCAATGGAAACACAAAAGCGCATACTTTGTGTTATCTCCTCTTGTAGCAAACACAGACAGCTCAAAATTTCACTGGATGTGTTGAAGACCAAAACCCACAAATGTGATGTGAAATGGTTTTTCTCCCATGTTGCGTTTAAGAGAAAACAGCAAATGCAAGTTTTAGGCCAAAATGCATTGAAAGCAATGGAAACAACAAAAGCGCATACTTTGTGATATCTCCTCTTGTAGCAAACACAGACAGCTCAAAATTTCACTGGATGTGTTGAAGACCAAGACCCACAAATGTGATGTGAAATGGTTTTTCTCCCATGTTGCGTTTAAGAGAAAACAGCAAATGCACGTTTTAGGCCAAAATGCATTGAAAGCAATGGAAACAACAAAAGCGCATACTTTGTGATATCTCCTCTTGTAGCAAACACAGACAGCTCAAAATTTCACTGGATGTGTTGAAGACCAAGACCCACAAATGTGATGTGAAATGGTTTTTCTCCCATGTTGCTTTTAAGAGAAAACAGCAAATGCAAGTTTTAGGCCAAAATGCATTGAAAGCAATGGAAATAACAAAAGTCCATACTTTGTGATATCTCCTCTTGTAGCAAATACAGACAGCTCAAAATTGCACGGGATGTGTTGAAGACCAAGACCCACAAATATGATGTGAAAAGGTTTTTCTCCCATGTTGCGTTTAAGAGAAAACAGTAAATGCACGTTTTAGGCCAAAATGCATTGAAAGCAATGGAAACAACAAAAGCGCATACTTTGTGATATCTCTTCTTGTAGCAAACACAGACAGCTCAAAATTTCACTGGATGTGTTGAAGACCAAGACCCACAAATTTGATGTGAAATGGTTTTTCTCCCATGTTGCGTTTAAGAGAAAACAGCAAATGCACGTTTTAGGCCAAAATGCATTGAAAGCAATGGAAACACAAAAGCGCATACTTTGTGTTATCTCCTCTTGTAGCAAACACAGACAGCTCAAAATTTCACTGGATGTGTTGAAGACCAAAACCCACAAATGTGATGTGAAATGGTTTTTCTCCCATGTTGCGTTTAAGAGAAAACAGCAAATGCAAGTTTTAGGCCAAAATGCATTGAAAGCAATGGAAATAACAAAAGCGCATAATTTGTGATATCTCCTCTTGTAGCAAACACAGACAGCTCAAAATTGCACTGGATGTGTTGAAGACCAAGACCCACAAATGTGATGTG
The DNA here is from genome assembly GCA_031769625.1 of Taudactylus pleione. Taxonomy (NCBI): domain Eukaryota; kingdom Metazoa; phylum Chordata; class Amphibia; order Anura; family Myobatrachidae; genus Taudactylus; species Taudactylus pleione. The sequence continues at coordinate 176,903 of JAUIMM010000828.1, read as the reverse complement.
AAATGGTTTTTCTCCCATGTTGCGTTTAAGAGAAAACAGCAAATGCTCGTTTTATGCAAAAATGCATTGAAAGCAATGAAAACAACAAAAGTGCATACTTTGTGATATCTCCTCTTGTAGCAAACACAGACAGCTCAAAATTTCACTGGATGTGTTGAAGACCAAAACCCACAAATGTGATGTGAAATGGTTTTTCTCCCATGTTGCGTTTAAGAGAAAACAGCAAATGCAAGTTTTAGGCCAAAATGCATTGAAAGCAATGGAAATAACAAAAGCGCATACTTTGTGATATCTCCTCTTGTAGCAAACACAGACAGCTCAAAATTTCACTGGATGTGTTGAAGACCAAGACCCACAAATGTGATGTGAAATGGTTTTTCTTCCAATGTTGCGTTTAAGAGAAAACGGCAAATGCACGTTTTAGGCCAAAATGCATTGAAAGCAATGGAAACACAAAAGCGCATACTTTGTGTTATCTCCTCTTGTAGCAAACACAGACAGCTCAAAATTTCACTGGATGTGTTGAAGACCAAAACCCACAAATGTGATGTGAAATGGTTTTTCTCCCATGTTGCGTTTAAGAGAAAACAGCAAATGCAAGTTTTAGGCCAAAATGCATTGAAAGCAATGGAAACATCAAAAGCGCATATACAATATGATATATAGTGTTATATAGTATAGAATGTGGTGTAGAGCTGTATAGTGGTACATAGTATAGAATATGGTGTATAGTGGTGCATAGTATAGAATATGGTGTATAGAGGTACATAGTCCAGATTATGGTGTACAGTGGTACATAGTTTAGAATGTGGTGTATAGTGGTACATAGTGGTACATAGTATAGAATGTGGTGTAGTGGTACATAGTATAGAATGTGGTGTTAAGTGGTATATGGTGTAGAGCTATATAGTGGTACATAGTATAGAATGTGGTGTATAGTAGTACATAGTATAGAATACGGTGTAGAGCTGTATAGTGGTACATAGTATAGAATGGGGTGTAGAGCTGTATAGTGGTACATAGTATCAAATATGGTGTATAGTGGTACATAGTATAGAATATGGTGTATAGTAGAACATAGTATAGAATATGGTGTAGAGCTGTATAGTGGTACATAGTATAGAATATGGTGTAGTGTTGTATAGTGGTACATGGTATTGAAAATAGTGTAGAGCTGTATTGTGGTACATAGTATAGAATATGGTGTATAGAGGTACATAGTATAGAAAATGGTGTATAGAGGTACATAGCATGGAATACGGTGTATAGTTGTACATAGTATAGAATATGGTGTATAGTGGTACATAGTATAGAATGTGGTGTATAGTGGTACATAGTATAGAATTTGGTGTAGAGCTGTATAGTGGTACATAGTATAGAATATGGTGTATAGAGGTACATATTATAGAATGTGGTGAAGAGCTGTATAGTGGTAAATAGTATAGAATATGTTGTACAGTGGTACATAATATAGATTGTGGTGTAAAGCTGTATAATGGTACATAGTATAGAATGTGGTGAATAGTGGTACATAAAATAGAATGTGGTGTATAGTGGTATATAGTATATAATATAGTGTATAGAGGTAAATATTATAGAATGTGGTGTAGAGCTGTATAGTGGTAAATAGTAGAGAATATGTTTTATAGTGGTACATAGTATAGATTGTGGTGTAAAGCTTTATAATGGTACATAGTATAGAATGTGGTGTATAGTGGTTCATACTATAGAATATGGTGTATAGTGGTACAGTGTACAGAATATGGGGTAGAGCTGTATAGTTGTATATCGTATAGAATATGGTTAATAGTGGTATATAGTATAGAATATGGTGTATAGAGGTAAATAGTATAGAATATGGTGTATAGTGGTACATAGTATAGAATGTGGTGAAGAGCTGTATAATGGTACATAGTATAGGATGTGGTGTATAGTGGTATATAGTATAGATTTTGGTGTATAAAGGTACATAGTATAGAATATGGTGTATAGTAGTACATAGTCTAGAATGTGGAGTATAGTGGTATATAGTATAGAATGTGGTGTAGAGCTATATAGTGGTACATCGTATAGAATATGGTGTATAGTGGTACCACTATACACCATATTCTATACTATGTACCACTATACACCGTATTCCATACTATGTACCACTATACACCATATTCTATACTATGTACCTCTATACACCATATTCTAAACTATATACCACTATACACCATATTCTATACTATATACCACTATACACAATATTCTATACTATGTACCACTATACACCGTATTCTATACTATGTACCACAATACAGCTCTACGCCATATTCTATACTATGTACCACTAAACACCATATTCTATACTATGTACCACTATACACCATATTCTATAATACGTACCACTTTACAACTCTACACCACATTCTATACTATGTAAGACTATACAGCTCTACACCGTATTCTATACAATGTACTACTATACACCATAATCTATACTATGTACCACTATAAACCTCTACACTATATTCTATGCTATGTACCACTATACAGCTCTACACCACATTCTATACTATGTAAGACTATACAGCTCTACACCGTATTCTATACAATGTACTACTATACACCACATACTATACTATGTACCACTATACAGCTCTACACCATTCAACACTATACACCATATTCTATACTATGTACCACTATAAACCTCTACACTATATTCTATGCTATGTACAACTATACAGCTCTATACCACACTCTATACTATGTACAACTGTACAGCTCTACACCATATTCTATACTATATACTACTATAGACCACATTCTATGCTAAGTACCTCTATACTCCATATTCTATAGTATGTAGCACTATACACAACATTCTATACTATGTACCATTATACACCATATTCTATACTTTGTACCACTATTCAGCTCTACAGCACATTCTATACTTTGTACCGCTATACATCATATACTATGTACCACTATACACCATATTCTAGACTATGTAATACTAAACACCATATTCTAGACGATGTACCTCTACACACCATATTCTATACTATGTACCTCTATACACCATATTATATACTATGTACCACTATACACCAACATTCTATACAATGTACAACACCATATTCTATACTATGTACCACTATACAACATATTCTATACTATTTATAACTATACAGCTCTACACCACATTCTATACTATGTACCTCTATACAGCTCTACAGCACATTCTATACTTTGTACCGCTATACATCATATACTATGTACCACTATACACCAAATTCTTAACTATGTACCACTATATACCATATTCTATACTATGTGCCTCCATACACTATATTCTATACTATGTACCACTATACACCACATTCTATACTATGTACCACTATACTCCATATTCTATACTATGTACCTTTATACACCATTTTCTATACTATGTACCACTATACAGCTCTACACCACAATCGATACTATGTACCACTATACAGCTCTACACCACATTCTATACTATGTACCGCTATACACCAAATTCTATACTATGTACCACTATACACCATATTCTATACTATGTACCACTATACATCACATTCTATACTATGTACCATTATACAGCTTTACACCACAATCTATACTATGTACCACAATACAACATATTCTATACTATTTACCACTATACAGCTCTACACCACATTCTATACTATGTACCTCTATACACCATATTCTATACTATGTACCACTATACAGCTCTACACCAAATTCTTAACTATGTACCACTATACACCATATTCTATACTTTGTACCTCTATATACCATATTCTATACAATGTACCACAATACACCATATTCTATACTATGTACCACTATACAGCTCTACACCATATTCTATACTATGTACTACTATACACCATATTCTATACTATGTACCACTATACACCATATTCTATACTATGTACCACTATACAGCTCTACACCACATTCTATACTATGTACCTCTATACAGCACTACACCGTATTCTATACTATGTACTACTATACACCACATTCTATACTATGTACCACTATACAGCTCTACACCATATACCATTATACACCACATTCTATACTATGTACCACTACACCACATTCTATACTATGTACCACTATGTACCACAATACACCACATTCTATACTATGTACCACTGTACACCATAATCTGTACTATGTACCTCTATACACCATATTCTATACTATGTACCACTAAACACCATATTCTATACTATGTACCACTATACAGCTCTACACCACATTCTATACTATATACCACTATACACCATATTCTATACTATGTAGCACTATACACCATATTCTACACTCCGCACCACTATACAGCTCTACACCATATTCTATGCTATGTATCACTATACACAATACTCTATACTATGCACCACTATACAGCTCTACACCTTATTCTATACTATGTACCTCTATATACCATATTCTATACTATGTACCAGTATACACCATATTCTATAATATGTACCACAATACAGCTCTACTCCATTTTCTATACTATGTACCACTATGCAACACTACACCATATTCTATACTATGTACCACTATACACCATATTCTATACTATATACCACTATACACCATATTCTATACCATATACCACTATACACAATATTCTATACTATGTACCACTATACACCATATTCTATACTATGTACCACAATACAGCTCTTCACCATATTCTATACTATGTACCACTATACACCATATTCTATACTATGTACCACTATACACCATATTCTAAACTACGTACCACTATACAACTCTACACCACATTCTATACTATGTATGACTATACAGCTCTACACCGTATTCTATACAATGTACTACTATACACCACATACTATACTATGTACCACTATACAGCTCTACACCATTCAACACTATACACCATATTCTATACTATTTACCACTACACCACATTCTATACTATGTACCAATATGTACCACTATACACCACATTCTATACTATGTACCACTATACCCCATAATTATACTTTGTACCTCTAGACACCATATTCTATACTATGTACCACTATACACCATATCCTATACGATGTACCACTATACAGCTCTACAACACATTCTATACTATATACCACTATACACCATATTCTAGACTATGTAATACTAAACACCATATTCTAGACGATGTACCTCTACACACCATATTCTATACTATGTACCTCTATACACCATATTATATACTATGTACCACTATACACCAACATTCTATACAATGTACTACACCATATTCTATACTATGTTCCACTATACAACATATTCTATACTATTTATAACTATACAGCTCTACACCACATTCTATACTATGTACCTCTATACAGCTCTACAGCACATTCTATACTTTGTACCGCTATACATCATATACTATGTACCACTATACACCAAATTCTTAACTATGTACCACTATATACCATATTCTATACTATGTGCCTCCATACACTATATTCTATACTATGTACCACTATACACCACATTCTATACTATGTACCACTATACTCCATATTCTATACTATGTACCTCTATACACCATTTTCTATACTATGTACCACTATACAGCTCTACACCACAGTCGATACTATGTACCACTATACAGCTCTACACCACATTCTATACTATGTACCGCTATACACCAAATTCTATACTATGTACCACTATACACCATATTCTATACTATGTACCACTATACATCACATTCTATACTATGTACCATTATACAGCTTTACACCACAATCTATACTATGTACCACAATACAACATATTCTATACTATTTACCACTATACAGCTCTACACCACATTCTATACTATGTACCTCTATACACCATATTCTATACTATGTACCACTATACAGCTCTACACCAAATTCTTAACTATGTACCACTATACACCATATTCTATACTTTGTACCTCTATATACCATATTCTATACAATGTACCACAATACACCATATTCTATACTATGTACCACTATACACCGTATTCCATACTATGTACCACTATACACCATATTCTATACTATGTGCCACTATACACCATATTCTATACTATGTACCACAATACAGCTCTACACTATATTCTATACTATGTACCACTATACAGCTCTACACCATATTCTATACTATGTACTACTATACACCATATTCTATACTATGTACCACTATACACCATATTCTATACTATGTACCACTATACAGCTCTACACCACATTCTATACTATGTACCACTATACAGCACTACACCGTATTATATACTATGTACTACTATACACCACATTCTATACTATGTACCACTATACAGCTCTACACCATATACCACTATACACCACATTCTATACTATGTACCACTACACCACATTCTATACTATGTACCACTATGTACCACAATACACCACATTCTATACTTTGTACCACTGTACACCATAATCTGTACTATGTACCTCTATACACCATATTCTATACTATGTACCACTATACACCATATTCTATACTATGTACCACTATACAGCTCTACACCACATTCTATACTATATACCACTATACACCATATTCTATACTATGTAGCACTATACACCATATTCTACACTCCGCACCACTATACAGCTCTACACCATATTCTATGCTATGTATCACTATACACAATACTCAATACTATGCACCACTATACAGCTCTACACCTTATTCTATACTATGTACCTCTATATACCATATTCTATACTATGTACCAGTATACACCATATTCTATAATATGTACCACAATACAGCTCTACACCATTTTCTATACTATGTACCACTATACAACACTACACCATATTCTATACTATGTACCACTATACACCATATTCTATACTATATACCACTATACACCATATTCTATACTATATACCACTATACACAATATTCTATACTATGTACCACTATACACCATATTTTATACTATGTAACACTATACACCATATTCTATTCTATATACCACTATACACCACATTCTATACTATGTACCATTATACAGCTTTACACCACAATCTATACTATGTATCACTATACAACATATTCTATACTATTTAGCACTATACAGCACTACACCACATTCTATAATATGTACCTCTATACACCATATTCTATACTATGTACCACAATACAGCTCTACACCATATTCTATACTATGTACCACTATACACCATATTCTATACTATGTACCACTATACACCATATTCTAAACTACGTACCACTATACAACTCTACACCACATTCTATACAATGTATGACTATACAGCTCTACACCGTATTCTATACAATGTACTACTATACACCACATACTATACTATGTACCACTATACAGCTCTACACCATTCAACACTATACACCATATTCTATACTATTTACCACTACACCACATTCTATACTATGTACCAATATGTACCACTATACACCACATTCTATACTATGTACCACTATACCCCATAATCTATACTTTGTACCTCTAGACACCATATTCTATACTATGTACCACTATACACCATATCCTATACGATGTACCACTATACAGCTCTACACCACATTCTATACTATATACCACTATACACCACATTCTAGACTATGTACTACTACACACCACATTCTATACTATGTACCACTATACACCATAATCTATACTATTTACCTCTACACCATATTCTATACTACTTACCACTATTAACCATATTCTATACAATGTACCACTATACACCATATTCTATACGATATACAACTATACAGCTCTACCCCATATTCTGTACTATGTATATACCACTATACACCATATTCTATACTATGTACCACTATAAACCTCTACACTATATTCTATGCTATATACCACTATACAGCTGTATACCACACTCTATACTATGTACAACTGTACAGCTCTACACCATATTCTATACTATATACTACTATAGACCACATTCTATACCAAGTACCTCTATACACCATATTCTATAGTATGTAGCACTATACACAACATTCTATACTATGTACCACTATACACCATATTATATACTATGTACCACTATACACCAACATTCTATACTATGTACCATTATATACCATATTCTATACTATGTGCCTCCATACACTATATTCTATACTATGTACCACTATACACCACATTCTATACTATGTACCACTATACTCCATATTCTATACTATGTACCTCTATACACCATTTTCTATACTATGTACCACTATACAGCTCGACACCACAATCGATACTATGTACCACTATACAGCTCTACACCTCATTCTATACTATGTACCGCTATACACCATATTCGATACTATGTACCACAATACCCCATATTCTATACTATGTACCACTATACACCACATTCTATACTATGTACCATTATACAGTTTTACACCACAATCTATACTATGTACCACTATACAACATATTCTATACTATTTACCACTATACAGCTCTACACCACATTCTATACTATGTACCTCTATACACCATATTCTATACTATGTACCACTTTACAGCTCTACACCAAATTCTTAACTATGTACCACTATACACCACATTCTATACTATGAACCACTATACACCATATTCTATACTTTGTACCTCTATATACCATATTCTATACAATGTACCACAATACACCATATTCTATACTATGTACCACTATACACCGTATTCCATACTATGTACCACTATACACCATATTCTATACTATGTACCACTATACACCATATTCTATACTATGTACCACAATACAGCTCTGCACTATATTCTATACTATGTACCACTATACAGCTCTACACCATATTCTATACTATGTACTACTATACACAATATTCTATACTATGTACCACTATACACCATATTCTATACTATGTACCTCTATACAGCTCTACACCACATTCTATACTATGTACCACTATACAGCTCTACACTGTATTCTATACTATGTACTACTATACACCACATTCTATACTATGTACCACTACACAGCTCTACACCATATACCACTATACACCACATTCTATACTATGTACCACTACACCACATTCTATACTATGTACCAATATGTACCACTATACACCACATTCTATACTATGTACCACTGTACACCATAATCTGTACTATGTACCTCTATACACCATATTCTATACTATGTACCACTATACACCATATTCTATTCTATGTACCACTATACAGCTCTACACCACATTCTATACTATATACCACTATACACCATATTCTATACTATGTAGCACTATACACCTTATTCTACCCTCCGCACCACTATACTGCTCTACACCATATTCTATGCTATGTATCACTATACACAATACTCTATACTATGCACCACTATACAGCTCTACACCTTATTCTATACTATGTACCTCTATATACCATATTCTATACTATGTACCACAATACAACTCTACACCATTTTCTATACTATGTACCACTATACAACACTACACCATATTCTATACTATGTACCACTATACACCATATTCTATACTATGTACCACTGTACACCATATTCTATACTATGTACCACTATACAGCTCTACACCACATTCTATACTATGTACCACTATACAGCTTTACACCAAATTCCATACAATGTACCACTATACACCACATTCTATACTATGTACCACTATACACCATATTCTATACTGTATACCACTATACACCATATTCTATACAATGTACCACAATACACCATATTCTATACTATATACCACTTTACACCGTATTCCATACTATGTACCACTATACACCATATTCTATACTATGTACCTCTATACACCATATTCTATACTATATACCACTATACACCATATTCTATACTATGTTCCACAATACAGCTCTACACCATAATCTATACTATGTACCACTATACAAGACTACACCATATTCTATACTATGTACCACTATACATCTGCTAACCACATTCTATACTATTTACCACAATACACCAAAATTCTATACTATGTACCACTATACACCATATTCTATTTATGTACCTCTATACACCATTTTCTATACTATATACCACTATACACCATACTCTATACTAAATACCACTATGCTCTACACCACATTCTATGCTCTCTACCACTATACACCATATTCTATACAATGTACCAATATACACCACAGTCTAGACTATATACCACTATACAGCTCTACCCCATATTCTATACTATGTGCCACTATACACCACATTCTTTACTATGTACTATACACCATAATCTATACTTTGTACCACTATACACAATATTCTATACTATGTACCACTATACAGCTCTACACCATATTATATAATATATACCACTATACACCATATTCTATACTATGTTCCACTATAAAACCACATTCTATACTATGTACCACTATACACCACATTCTGTACTATGCACCACTATACACCATATTCTGTACTATGTAACACTATACATCATATTCTATACCATATACCACTATACAGCTCTACACCATATTCTATACTATGTACCACTATACAACATATTCTATACCAGAACCATAACTAGACTTTTTGGTGCCCTGTGCCAGAAAGTTCATTGGTGGCCCCCTCATTTTTCAAAGGACATAATGCACTCAAAAAAGGGCAAAGGTTTCATGGGGAAGGGCCAGGTAAAGTATAGGAGAGGCCAGGAGATGCTGGGGATGAAATAAGAGGAAGCTACAAACAAGAATGATAATAAATAGAAATTTGGTAGGCCCAACCAGCGCCCCATGACCTGTGGTGCAGTGTGCGATGGCATCGGCAGCACTACCCTAGCTACGGCCCTGTTCTATATTAGGTACCACTATACACCATATTCTATACTATGTACCATTATACACCATATTCAATACTATGTACCACTATACACCATATTCTATACTATATACCACAATACACCATATTCTATACTATGTACCATTATACACCATATTCTATACTATGAATCACTATACATTATATTCTATACTATGTACCACTATACAGCTCTACACCATATTCTATACTATGTACCACTATACACCATATTCTATACTATCTACCACTATACAGCTCTACACCATATTCTATACTATGTACCACTATACACCTCGACACCACATTCTATACTATGTACCACTATATACCACATTCTATACTATGTACCACTATACAGCTCTACACCATAATCTATACTATGTACTACTATACACCACATTCTAGAATATGTACTACTATACACCATATTCAATATTATGTTCCTCTATACACCATATTCTATACTATATACCACTATACACCACATCCTATACTATGTACCAGTATTCAGCTCTACACCATAATCTATACTATGTACCACTATACACCACATTCTAGACTATGTACTACTATACACCATATTCAATATTATGTTCCTCTATACACCATATTCTATACTATATACCACTATACACCACATCCTATACTATGTACCATTATACAGCTCTTCACCACATTCTATACTATGTACCACTATACACCATATTCTATACTATTTACCTCTATACACCATATTCTATACTATATACCACTATTAACCATATTCTATACAATGTACCACTATACACCATATTCTATACGATATACAACTATACAGCTCTACCCCATATTTTATACTATGTATTTACCACTATACACCATATTCTATACTATGAACCACTATACAGCTCTACACCATATTCTATACTATTTACCAATATACACCATATTCTATACTATGTACCACTATAAACCTCTACACTATATTCTATGCTATGTACCACTATACAGCTCTATACCACATTCTATACTATGTATAACTGTACAGCTCTACACCATATTCTATACTATAAACTACTATAGACCACATTCTATACTAAGTACCACTATACACCATATTCTATACTATGTAGCACTATACACCACATTCTATACTATGTACCACTATACAGCTCTACACCACATTCTATACTATGTACCACTATACACCATATTCTATACTATGTACCACTATTCAGCTCTACACCACATTCTATACTATGTACCGCTATACATCATATTCTATGTACCACTATACACCATATTCTAGACTATGTAACACTATACACCATATTCTAGACAATGTACCTCTATACACCATATTCTATACTATGTACATCTATACACCATATTATATACTATGTACCACTATACACCACATTCTATTCTATGTACCACTATACACCACATTCTATACTATGTACCATTATACAGCTTTACACCACAATCTGTACTATGTACCACTATGCAACATATTCTATAATATTTAGCACTTTACAGCTCTACACCAAATTCTATACTATGTACCTCTATACACCATATTTTATACTATGTACCACTATACACCATATTCTATACTTTGTACCTCTATACACCATATTCTATACAATGTACCACAATACACCATATTCTATACTATGTACCACTATACACCGTATTCCATACTATGTACCACTATACACCATATTCTATACTATGTACCTCTATACACCATATTCTATACTATGTACCACTAAACACCATATTCTATAATATGTACCACAGTACAGCTCTACACTATATTCTATACTATGTACCACTGTACAGCTCTACATCAATTTCTATACTATGTACTTCTATAAACCATATTCTATACTATGTACCACTATACACCATATTCTATAGTATGTAGCACTATACACCACATTCTATACTATGTACCACTATACAACTCTACACCATATTCTATACTATGTACCACTATACACCATATTCTATACTATGTACCACTATTCTGCTCTACACCACATTCTATACTATGTACCGCTATACATCATATTCTGTGTACCACTATACACCATATTATATACTATGTACAACTATACTACACATTCTATACTATGTACCACTATACACCATATTCTATACTATGTGCCTTTATACACTATATTCTATACTATGTACCACTATACACCACATTCTATACTTTTTCCCACTATACACCATTTTCTATACTATGTACCACTATACAGCTCTACACCGTATTCTATACTATGTACTACTATACACCACATTCTATACTATGTACCACTACACCATATTCTATACTATGTACCACTATATACCACTATACACCACATTCTATACTATGTACCACTATACACCATATTCTATACTATGTACCTCTATACACCATATTCTATACTATGTACCTCTATACATCATATTCTATACTATGTACCACTATACAGCTCTACATCACATTCTATACTATGTACCACTATACACCATATTCTACACTATGTACCTCTATACACCATATTCTATACTATGTACCTCTATACAACATATTCTAGACTATGTACCACTATACACCATATTCTATACGATATACAACTATACAGCTCTACCCATATTCTGTACTATGTATATACCACTATACACCATATTCTATACTATGAACCACTATACAGCTCTACACCATATTCTATACTATTTACCACTATACACCATATTCTATACTATGTACCACTATAAACCTCTACACTATATTCTATGCTATGTACCACTATACAGCTCTATACCACATTCTATACTATGTACAACTGTACAGGTCTACACTGTATTCTATACTTAATACTACTATAGACCACATTCTATACTAAGTACCTCTATACACCATATTCTATAGTATGTAGCACTATACACCACATTCTATACTATGTACCACTATACAGCTCTACACCATATTCTATACTATGTACAACTATACACCATATTCTATTATATGTACCACTATACACCACTTCCTATACTATGTACCATTATACAGCTCTTCACCACATTCTATACTATGTACCACTATACACCAAATTCTATACTATTTACCTCTATACACCATATTCTAAACTATATACCACTATTAACAATATTCTATACAATGTACCACTATACACCATATTCTATACGATATACAACTATACAGCTCTACCCCATATTCTGTTCTATGTATATACCACTATACATCATATTCTATACTATGAACCACTATACAGCTCTACACCATATTCTATACTATTTACCACTATACACCATATTCTATACTATGTACCACTATAAACCTCTACTCTATATTCTATGCTATGTACCACTATACAGCATATTCTATACTAAGTACCTCTATACACCATATTCTATAGTATGTAGCACTATACACCACATTCTATACTATGTACCACTATACAGCTCTACACCATATTCTATACTATGTACCACTATACACCATATTCTATACTATGTACCACTATTCTGCTCTACACCACATTCTATACTATGTACCAGTATACATCATATTCTGTGTACCACTATACACCATATTATATATTATGTACCACTATACAACACATTCTATACTTTGAACCACTATACACCATATTCTATACTATGTGCCTTTATACACTATATTCTATACTATGTACCACTATACACCAAATTCTATATTTTTTCCCACTATACACCATTTTCTATACTATGTACCACTATACAGCTCTACACCATGTTATATACTATGTTCCACTATACAACACTACACCGTATTCTATACTATGTACTAATATACAGCTCTACACCGTATTCTATACTATGTACTACTATACACCACATTCTATACTATGTACCACTACACTACATTCTATACTACGTACCACTATATACCACTATACACCACATTCTATACTATGTACCACTAAACACCATATTCTATACTATGTACCTCTATACACCATATTCTATACTATGTACCTCTATACATCATATTCTATACTATGTATCACTATACAGCTCTACATCACATTCTATACTATGTACTACTATACACCATATTCTATACTATGTACCTCTATACACCATATTCTATACTATGTACCTCTATACAACATATTCTAGACTATGTACCAATTTACACCATATTCTATACTATATACCACTTCACAGCTCTACCCCATATTCTACTCCATGTACCACTATACAGCTCTGCACCACATTCTATACTATGTACCACTGTACAGCTCTGCACCATATTCTATACTATATACTACTGTACACCACATTCTATACTATGTACCACTATAAACCATATTCTATACTATGTAACACTATACACCAAATTCTATACTATGTACCACTATACAGCTCTACACCATATTTTATACTATGTACCAATATTCAGCTCTACACCATGTTCTATTCTATATACCACTATACACCATATTCTATACTATGTACCTCTATAAACAACATTCTATACTGTGTACCACTATACACCATATTCTATACTATGTACCACTATTCTCCATATTCTATACTATATACCACTATACAACATATTCTAGACTATGTACCACTTTACACCATATTCTACACTATATACCACTTAACAGCTCTACCCCATATTCTATGCCATGTACCACTATACAGCTCTGTACCACATTCTATACTATATACCACTATACAGCTCTACACCAAATTCTATACTATGTACCACTATCCACCACATTCTATACTATGTACCACTATACACCATATTCTGTACTATGTACCTCTATACACCATATTCTATACAATTTTCCACAATACACCATATTCTATACTATATACCAGTATACACCATATTCTATACTATGTACCTATATACACCATATTCTATACTATGTACCACTATACACCATATTTTATACTATGTACAACTATACACAATATTCTATACTATATACCACTATGCACCATATTCTATACTATGTACCACTATGCAGCTCTACACCACATTATATACTATATACCACTGTACACCATATTCTATACTATGTAGCACTTAACACCATAGTCTATACTCCGCACAACTATACAGCTCTACTCCATATTCTATGCTATGTATCACTATACACAATACTCTATACTATGCACCACTATACAGCTCTACACCAAATTCTATACTATGTACCTCTATATACCATATTCTATACTATGTACCACTATAAACCATATTCTATACTATGTACCACAATACAGCTCTACACCATATTCTATACTATGTACCACTATACACCATATTCTATACTATGTACCACTATACACTATATTCTTTACTATGTACCACTATACAGCTCTACAACACATTCTATACTATGTACCACTATACACCATATTCTATACTATGTACCACTATACAGCACTACACCACATTCTATACTATGCACCACTATGTAGCTCTACACCAAATTCTATACTATGTACCACTATAAACCATATTCTATACTATGTACCACTATACACCTTATTCCATACTATGTACAACTATACACCATATTCTATACTATGTACCTCTATACACCATATTCTATACTATGTACCACTAAACACCATATTCTCTACTATGTACCACAATACAGATCTACACCATATTCTATACTATGTACCACTATACACCATATTCTATACTATGTACCATTATACACCATATTCTATACTATGTACCACTATACAGCTCTACAACACATTCTATACTATGTACCTCTATACACCATATTCAATACTATGTACCACTATACAGCTCTAGACCACATTCTATACTATGTACCACTATACAGCTCTACAACATTCACCACTATACAACACATTCTATACTATGTACCACTACACCACCTTCTATACTATGTACCACTTTGTACCACTATACACCACATTCTATACTATGAACCACTATACCCCATATTCTAAACTATGTACCACTATTCAGCTCTACACCACATTCTATACTATGTACCGCTATACATCATATTCTATGTACCACTATACACCATATTCTAGACTATGTACTACTATGCACCACATCCTATACTATGTACCATTATACAGTTCTTCACCACATTCTATACTATGTACCACTATACACCATAATCTATACTATTTACCTCTATACACCATATTCTATACGATATACAACTATACAGCTCTACCCCATATTCTGTACTATGTATATACCACTATACACCATATTCTATACTATTTACCACTATACACCATATTCTATACTATGTACCACTTTAAACCTCTACACTATATTCTATGCTATGTACCACTAAACAGCTCTATACCACATTCTATACTATGTACAACTGTACAGCTCTACACCATATTCTATACTATATACTACTATAGACCACATTCTATACTAAGTACCTCAATACACCATATTCTATAGTATGTTGCACTATACACCACATTCTATTCTATGTACCACTATACATCTCTACACCACATTCTATACTATGTACCACTATACACCATATTCTATACTATGTACCACTATTCAGCTCTACACCACATTCTATACTATGTAACGCTATACATCATATTCTATGTACCACTATACACCATATTCTAGACTATATAATACTATACACCATATTCTAAATTATGTACCTCTATACACCATATTCTATACTATGTACCTCTATACACCATATTATGTACTATGTACCACTATACACCACATTCTATACTATGTACCACTATACACCATATTCTATACTATGTACCACTATACACCACATTCTATACTATGTACCATGATTACGCTTTACACCACAATATATACTATGTACGACTATACAACATATTCTATACTATTTACCACTATACAGCTCTACACCACATTCTATACTATGTACCACTACACACCATATTCTATACTATGTATCACTATACACCACATTCTATACTATGTACCAATATACAGCTATACACCACAATCTATACTATGTACCACTATAAAACATATTCTATACTATTTACCACTATACAGCTCTACACCACATTCCATAATATGTACCTCTATACACTATATTCTATACTATATACCACTATACACCACATTCTATACTATGTACCACTATACACCACATTCTATACTATGTACCATTATACAGCATACACCACAATCTATACTATGTAGCACTATACAACATATTCTATAATATTTACCACTATACAGCTCTACACCACATTCTATAATATGTACCTCTATACACCATATTCTATACTATGTACCACTATACAGCTCTACACCAAATTCTATACTATGTACCACTATACACCACATTCTATACTATGTTCCACTATACACCATATTCTATACTTTGTACCTCTATATACCTTATTCTATACAATGTACCACAATACACCATATTCTATACTATGTACAACTATACACCGTATTCCATACTATGTACCTCTATACACCATTTTCTATACTATGTACCTCTATACACCATATTCTATACTATGTACCACAATAGAGCTCTACACTATTTTCTATACTATGTACCACTATACAACACTACACCATATTCTATACTATGTACCACTATACAGCTCTACACCATATTCTATACTATGTACTACTATACTCCATATTCTATACTATGTACCACTATACACCATATTTTATACTATGTACCACTATACAGCTCTACAACGTATTCTATACTATGTACTACTATACACCACATTC
The DNA here is from genome assembly GCA_031769625.1 of Taudactylus pleione. Classification (NCBI taxonomy): domain Eukaryota; kingdom Metazoa; phylum Chordata; class Amphibia; order Anura; family Myobatrachidae; genus Taudactylus; species Taudactylus pleione. Next base: position 158,213 of record JAUIMM010000828.1, on the reverse strand, counting down.
TATACAATGTACCATTATACAGCTCTACACCATATACCACTATACACCACATTCTATACTAAGTACCACTACACCACATTCTATACTATGTACCATTATGTACCACTATACACTACATTCTATACTATGTACCATTGTACACCATAATCTGGACTATGTACCTCTATACACCATATTCTATACTATGTACCACTATACACCATATTATATACTATGTACCACTATACAGCTCTACACCACATTCTATACTATATAACATTATATATCATATTCTATACTATGTTGCACTATACACAATACTCTATACTATGCACCACTATACAGCTCTACACCAAATTCTATACTATGTACCTCTATATACCATATTCTATACTGTGTACCACTATACACCATATTCTATAATATATACCACAATACAGCTCTACACCATATTCTATACTTTGTACCACTATACAACACTACACCATATTCTATACTATGTACCACTATACAGCTCAACACCATATTCTATACTATGTACCACTATACACCATATTCTATACTATTTACCACTATACACCATATTCTATACTATGTACCACTATACAGCTCTACAACACATTCTATACTATGTCCTACTAAACACCATATTCTATACTATGTACCACTATACAGCTCTACATCACATTCTATACCATGTACCACTATACAGCTCTACACCGTATTCTATACTATGTACTACTATACACCACATTCTATACTATGTACCACTATACAGCTCTAAACCATATACAACTATACACCACATTCTATACTATGTACCACTATACCACATTCTATACTATGTACCACTATACGCCATATTCTATACTATGTGCCTCTATACACCATATTCTATACAATGTACCACAGTACATCATATTCTATACTATGTACCACTATACACCGTATTCCATACTATGTACCACTATACACCATATTTTATACTATGTACCTCTATAGACAATATTCTATACTATGTACTACTATACACCATATTCTATACTATGTACCAAAATACAGCTCTACACCATATTCTATACTGTCCCACTATACAACACTACACCATATTCTATATTATGTACCACTATACAGCTCTACAACACATTCTATACTATGTACCTCTACACACCATATTCTATACTATGTACCACTATACAGCTCTACAACGTATTCTATACTATGTACTACTATACACCACATTCTATACAATGTACCACTATACAGGTCTACACCATACACCACTATACACCACATTCTACATATGTACCACTACTCCGCATTCTATACTATGTACCAATATGTACCACTATACACCACATTCTATACTATGTATCACTATACCCCATATTCTATACTATGTACCTCTATACACCATATTCTATACTATGTACCACTATACACCATATTCTATACGATGTACCACTATATAGCTCTACACCACATTCTATACTATATACCACTATACTCCACATTCTAGACTATGTACTACTATACACCAAATTCTATAATATGTACCTCTATACACCATAATCTATACTATATACCACTATACACCACATCCTATACTATGTAACATTATACAGCTCTTCACCACATTCTATACTATGTACCACTATACACCATATTCTATACTATTTACCTCTATACACCATATTCTATACGATATACAACTATACAGCTCTACCCCATATTCTGTACTATGTATATACCACTATACACCATATTCTATACTATGAACCACTATACAGCTCTACACCATATTCTATACTATTTACCACTATACACCATATTCTATACTATGTACCACTATAAACCTCTACACTATATTCTATGCTATGTACCACTATACAGCATATTCTATACTAAGTACCTATACACCATATTCTATAGTATGTGGCACTATACACCACATTCTATACTATGTACCACTATACAGCTCTACACCATATTCTATACTATGTACCACTATACACCACATTCTATACTATGTACCACTATACATCATATTCTGTGTACCACTATACACCATATTATATACTATGTACCACTATACAACACATTCTATACTATGTAACACTATACACCATATTCTATACTATGTGCCTTTATACACTATATTCTATTCTATGTACCACTATACACCACATTCTATACTTTTTCCCTCTATACACCATTTTCTATACTATGTACCACTATACAGCTCTACCCCATATTCTATACTATGTACCACTATACAACACTACACCATATTCTATACTATGTACTAATATACAGCTCTACACCGTATTCTATACTATGTACTACTATACACCACTTTCTATACTATGTACCACTACACCACATTCTATACTATGTACCACTAAATACCACTATACACCACATTCTATACTATGTACCACTATACACCATATTCTATACTATGTACCTCTATACACCATATTCTATACTATGTACCTCTATACATCATATTCTATACTATGTACCACTATACAGCTCTACATCACATTCTATACTATGTACCACTATACACCATATTCTATACTATGTACCTCTATACACCATATTCTATACTATGTACCACTATACAACATATTCTAGACTATGTACCACTTTACACCATATTCTATACTATATACCACTATACAGCTCTACCCCTTATTCTATGCTATGTACCACTATACAGCTCTGCACCACATTCTATACTATGTACCACTGTACAGCTCTACACCATATTCTATACTATATACTACTATACACCACATTCCATACTGTGTACCACTATAAACCATATTCTATACTATGTAACACTATACACCACATTCTATACTATGTACCACTATACAGCTCTACACCATATTTTATACTATGTACCAATATTCAGCTCTACACCATGTTCTATACTATATGCCACTATACACCATATTCTATACTATGTACCACTACAAACAACATTCTATACTATGTACCACTATACACCATATTCTATACTATGTACCACTATACACCATAGTCTATTCTATATACCACTATACAACATATTCTAGACTATGTACCACTTTAAACCATATTCTACACTATATACCACTTAACAGCTCTACCCCATATTCTATGCCATGTACCACTATACAGCTCTGTACCACATTCTATACTATGTACCACTATACAGCTCTTCACCAAATTCGATACAATTTACCACTATACACCACATTCTATACTATGTACCACTATACACCATATTCTGTACTATGTACCTCTATACACCATATTCTATAGAATTTACCACAATACGCCATATTCTATACTATATACCACTATACACCATATTCTATACTATGTACCTATATACACCATATTCTATACTATGTACCACTATACACCATATTCTATACTATGTACCACTATACAGCTCTACACCAAATTCTATACTATATACCACTATACACCATATTCTGTAATATGTAGCACTATACACCATATTCTATACTCTGCACCACTATACAGCTCTACACCATATTCTATGCTATGTATCACTCTACACAATACTCTATACTATGCACCACTATACAGCTCTACACCAAATTCTATACTATGTACCTCTATATACCATTTTCTATACTATGTATCACTATACATCTCTATACCAAATTCTACACTATGTACCATTATACAGCTCTACACTACATTCTATACTATGTACCACTATACATCGTATTCTATACTATGTACCACTATACAGCTCTACATCACATTCTATACTATGTACCACTATACACCATGTTCTATACTTTGTACCTCTATACACAATATTCTATACTATGTACCTCTTTACAACATATTCTAGACTATGTACAACTTTACACCATATTCTATACTATGTACCACTATACAGCTCTGCACCACATTCTATACTATGTACCACTGTACAGCTCTACACCATATTCTATACTATATACTACTATACACCACATTCTATACCATGTACCACTATAAACCATAGTCTATACTATGTAACACTATACTCCACATTCTATACTATGTACCACTATACAGCTCTACACCATATTTTATACTATGTACCAATATTCTGCTCTGCACCATGTTCTATACTATATACCACTATACACCATATTATATACTATGTACCACTATAAACAACATTCTATACTATGTACCACTATACACCTTATTCTATACTATGTACCACTATACACCATATTCTATACTATATACCACTATACAACATATTCTAGACTATGTACCACTTTACACCATATTCTGTACTATATACCACTTAACAGCTTTACCACATATTCTATGCCATGTACCACTATACAGCTCTGTACCACATTCTATACTATGTACCACTATACAGCTCTATACCACATTCTATACTATGTACCATTATACAGCTCTACACCACATTCTATACTATGTACCATTATACAACATGTTCTATACTATGTACCACCATACAGCTCTTCATCACATTCTATATTATGTACCACTATACACCACATTCTAAACTATGTGCCACTATACAGCTTTAAACCACATTCTATACAATGTACCACACTACACCATATTCTATGAACCACTATACACCATATTCTATACTATGTACCACTATACACCATATTCTTTACTCTGTACCTCTATGCACCATATTCTATACTATGTATGACTATACACTATTTTCTATACTATATACCACTATACAGCTCTACCCCGTCATCTATACCATGTACCACTATACACCATATTCTATACTATGTATCACTATACACCATATTCTATACTACGTATCACTATGCACCTTATTCTATACTATGTACCACTATACAGCTCTACACCATATTTTATGCTATGTACCACAAACTATACACAATATTCTATACTATGTACCACTATACAGCTCAACACCATATTCTATACTATGTTCCACTATACAGCTCTACACCATGTTCTATACTATGTGCCACTATACACCACATTCTATGCTATGTACCACTATACACCATATTCTAAACTATGTACCACTATTCACCATATTCTATACTATGTACCACTATACACCACATTCTATGCTATGTACCACTATACACCATATTCTATACTGTGTACCACTATACACCATATTCTATTCTATATACAGCTCTACACCATATTCTATACTATGTATCTCTATACACCATATTCTATACTATATACCACTATACAGTTCTATACCATATTCTATACTATATACCACTATACACCATATTCTATACTATGTACCACTATTCATTTCTATAACAAATTCAATACTATGTACCATTATACAGCTCTACACCACATTGTCTATACTATGTACCACTATACATCATATTCTATACTATGTACCACTATACAGCTCTACATCACATTCTATACTATGTACCACTATACACCATATTCTATACTTTGTTCCACTATACACCATATTCTATACTGTGTACCTCTATACACCATATTCTATACTATATACCACTTAACAGCTCTACCCCATATTCTATGCCATGTACCACTATACAGCTCTGTACCACATTCTATACTATATACTACTATACACCACATACTATTCTATGTACCACTATACAGCTCTACACCATATTTTATACTATATACCAATATTCAGCTCTACACCATGTTACATTTGTGGGTCTTGGTCTTCAACACATCCAGTGAAATTTTGAGCTGTCTGTGTTTGCCTACAAGAGGAGATATCACAAAGTATGCGCTTTTGTTATTTCCATTGCTTTCAATGTATTTTGGCCTAAAACTTGCATTTGCTGTTTTCTCTTAAACGCAACATGGGAGAAAAACCATTTCACATCACATTTGTGGGTTTTGGTCTTCAACACATCCAGTGAAATTTTGAGCTGTCTGTGTTTGCTACAAGAGGAGATAACACAAAGTATGCGCTTTTGTGTTTCCATTGCTTTCAATGCATTTTGGCCTCAAACGTGCATTTGCTGTTTTCTCTTAAACGCAACATGGGAGAAAAACCATTTCACATCACTTTTGTGGGTCTTGGTCTTCAACACATCCAGTGAAATTTTGAGCTGTCTGTGTTTGCTACAAGAGGAGATATCACAAAGTATGCACTTTTGTTGTTTCCATTGCTTTCAATGCATTTTGGCCTAAAACGTGCATTTGCTGTTTTCTCTTAAACGCAACATGGGAGAAAAACCATTTCACATCACATTTGTGGGTCTTGGTCTTCAACACATCCAGTGAAATTTTGAGCTGTCTGTGTTTGCTACAAGAGGAGATATCACAAAGTATGGACTTTTGTTATTTCCATTGCTTTCAATGCATTTTGGCCTAAAACTTGCATTTGCTGTTTTCTCTTAAAAGCAACATGGGAGAAAAACCATTTCACATCACATTTGTGGGTCTTGGTCTTCAACACATCCAGTGAAATTTTGAGCTGTCTGTGTTTGCTACAAGAGGAGATATCACAAAGTATGCGCTTTTGTTGTTTCCATTGCTTTCAATGCATTTTGGCCTAAAACGTGCATTTGCTGTTTTCTCTTAAACACAACATGGGAGAAAAACCTTTTCACATCATATTTGTGTGTCTTGGTCTTCAACACATCCAGTGCAATTTTGAGCTGTCTGTGTTTGCTACAAGAGGAGATATCACAAAGTATGGACTTTTGTTATTTCCATTGCTTTCAATGCATTTTGGCCTAAAACTTGCATTTGCTGTTTTCTCTGAAAAGCAACATGGGAGAAAAACCATTTCACATCACATTTGTGGGTCTTGGTCTTCAACACATCCAGTGAAATTTTGAGCTGTCTGTGTTTGCTACAAGAGGAAATATCACAAAGTATGCGCTTTTGTTGTTTCCATTGCTTTCAATGCATTTTGGCATAAAACGAGCATTTGCTGTTTTCTCTTAAACGCAACATGGGAGAAAAACCATTTCACATCACATTTGTGGGTCTTGGTCTTCAACACATCCAGTGAAATTTTGAGCTGTCTGTGTTTGCTACAAGAGGAGATATCACAAAGTATGCGCTTTTGTTATTTCCATTGCTTTCAAAGCATTTTGGCCTAAAACTTGCATTTGCTGTTTTCTCTTAAACGCAACATGGGAGAAAAACCATTTCACATCACATTTGTGGGTTTTGGTCTTCAACACATCCAGTGAAATTTTGAGCTGTCTGTGTTTGCTACAAGAGGAGATAACACAAAGCATGCTCTTTTGTTGTTTCTGCTTTCAATGCATTTTGGCCTAAAACGTACATTTGCTGTTTTCTCTTAAACGCAACATGGGAGAAAAACGATTCCACATCACATTTGTGGGTCTTGGTCTTCAACACATCCAGTGAAATTTTGAGCTATCTGTGTTTGCTATAAGAGGAGATATCACAAAGTATGCGCTTTTGTTGTTTCCATTGCTTTCAATGCATTTTGGCCTAAAACGTGCATTTGCTGTTTTCTCTTAAACGCAACATGGGAGAAAAACCATTTCACATCACATTTGTGGGTCTTGGTCTTCAACACATCCAGTGAAATTTTGAGCTGTCTGTGTTTGCTACAAGAGGAGATATCACAAAGTATGCGCTTTTGTTGTTTTCATTGCTTTCAATGCATTTTGGCCTAAAGCGTGCATTTGCTGTTTTCTCTTAAACGCAACATGGGAGAAAAACCATTTCACATCACATTTGTGGGTCTTGGTCTTCAACACATCCAGTGAAATTTTGAGCTGTCTGTGTTTGCTACAAGAGGAGATATCACAAAGTATGGACTTTTGTTATTTCCATTGCTGTCAATGCATTTTGGCCTAAAACTTGCATTTGCTGTTTTCTCTTAAAAGCAACATGGGAGAAAAACCATTTCACATCACATTTGTGGGTCTTGGTCTTCAACACATCCAGTGAAATTTTGAGCTGTCTGTGTTTGCTACAAGAGGAGATATCACAAAGTATGCGCTTTTGTTATTTCCATTGCTTTCAATGTATTTTGGCCTAAAACTTGCATTTGCTGTTTTCTCTTAAACGCAACATGGGAGAAAAACCATTTCACATCACATTTGTGGGTTTTGATCTTCAACACATCCAGTGAAATTTTGAGCTGTCTGTGTTTGCTACAAGAGGAGATAACACAAAGTATGCGCTTTTGTGTTTCCATTGCTTTCAATGCATTTTGGCCTCAAACGTGCATTTGCTGTTTTCTCTTAAACGCAACATGGGAGAAAAACCATTTCACATCACTTTTGTGGGTCTTGGTCTTCAACACATCCAGTGAAATTTTGAGCTGTCTGTGTTTGCTACAAGAGGAGATATCACAAAGTATGCGCTTTTGTTGTTTCCATTGCTTTCAATGCATTTTGGCCTAAAACGTGCATTTGCTGTTTTCTCTTAAACGCAACATGGGAGAAAAACCATTTCACATCACATTTGTGGGTCTTGGTCTTCAACACATCCAGTGAAATTTTGAGCTGTCTGTGTTTGCTACAAGAGGAGATATCACAAAGTATGGACTTTTGTTATTTCCATTGCTTTCAATGCATTTTGGCCTAAAACTTGCATTTGCTGTTTTCTCTTAAAAGCAACATGGGAGAAAAACCATTTCACATCACATTTGTGGGTCTTGGTCTTCAAAACATCCAGTGAAATTTTGAGCTGTCTGTGTTTGCTACAAGAGGAGATATCACAAAGTATGCGCTTTTGTTGTTTCCATTGCTTTCAATGCATTTTGGCCTAAAACGTGCATTTGCTGTTTTCTCTTAAACACAACATGGGAGAAAAACCTTTTCACATCATATTTGTGTGTCTTGGTCTTCAACACATCCAGTGCAATTTTGAGCTGTCTGTGTTTGCTACAAGAGGAGATATCACAAAGTATGGACTTTTGTTATTTCCATTGCTTTCAATGCATTTTGGCCTAAAACTTGCATTTGCTGTTTTCCCTTAAAAGCAACATGGGAGAAAAACCATTTCACATCACATTTGTGGGTCTTGGTCTTCAACACATCCAGTGAAATTTTGAGCTGTCTGTGTTTGCTACAAGAGGAAATATCACAAAGTATGCGCTTTTGTTGTTTCCTTTGCTTTCAATGCATTTTGGCATAAAACGAGCATTTGCTGTTTTCTCTTAAACGCAACATGGGAGAAAAACCATTTCACATCACATTTGTGGGTTTTGGTCTTCAACACATCCAGTGAAATTTTGAGCTGTCTGTGTTTGCTACAAGAGGAGATAACACAAAGCATGCTCTTTTGTTGTTTCCATTGCTTTCAATGCATTTTGGCCTAAAACGTGCATTTGCTGTTTTCTCTTAAACGCAACATGGGAGAAAAACGATTCCACATCACATTTGTGGGTCTTGGTCTTCAACACATCCAGTGAAATTTTGAGCTATCTGTGTTTGCTATAAGAGGAGATATCACAAAGTATGCGCTTTTGTTGTTTCCATTGCTTTCAAAGCATTTTGGCCTAAAACGTGCATTTGCTGTTTTCTCTTAAACGCAACATGGGAGAAAAACCATTTCACATCACATTTGTGGGTCTTGGTCTTCAACACATCCAGTGAAATTTTGAGCTGTCTGTGTTTGCTACAAGAGGAGATATCACAAAGTATGCGCTTTTGTTGTTTTCATTGCTTTCAATGCATTTTGGCCTAAAGCGTGCATTTGCTGTTTTCTCTTAAACGCAACATGGGAGAAAAACCATTTCACATCACATTTGTGGGTCTTGGTCTTCAACACATCCAGTGAAATTTTGAGCTGTCTGTGTTTGCTACAAGAGGAGATATCACAAAGTATGGACTTTTGTTATTTCCATTGCTGTCAATGCATTTTGGCCTAAAACTTGCATTTGCTGTTTTCTCTTAAAAGCAACATGGGAGAAAAACCATTTCACATCACATTTGTGGGTCTTGGTCTTCAACACATCCAGTGAAATTTTGAGCTGTCTGTGTTTGCTACAAGAGGAGATATCACAAAGTATGCGCTTTTGTTGTTTCCATTGCTTTCAATGCATTTTGGCCTAAAACGTGCATTTGCTGTTTTCTCTTAAACGCAACATGGGAGAAAAACCTTTTCACATCATATTTGTGTGTCTTGGTCTTCAACACATCCAGTGCAATTTTGAGCTGTCTGTGTTTGCTACAAGAGGAGATATCACAAAGTATGGACTTTTGTTATTTCCATTGCTTTCAATGCATTTTGGCCTAAAACTTGCATTTGCTGTTTTCTCTTAAATGCAACATGGGAGAAAAACCATTTCACATCACATTTGTGGGTTTTGGTCTTCAACACATCCAGTGAAATTTTGAGCTGTCTGTGTTTGCTACAAGAGGAGATAACACAAAGTATGCTCTTTTGTTGTTTCCATTGCTTTCAATGCATTTTGGCCTAAAACGTGCATTTGCTGTTTTCTCTTAAACGCAACATGGGAGAAAAACCATTTCACATCACATTTGTGGGTCTTGGTCTTCAACACATCCAGTGAAATTTTGAGCTGTCTGTGTTTGCTACAAGAGGAGATATCACAAAGTATGGACTTTTGTTATTTCCATTGCTTTCAATGGATTTTGGCATAAAACTTGCATTTGCTGTTTTCTCTTAAAAGCAACATGGGAGAAAAACCATTTCACATCACATTTGTGGGTCTTGGTCTTCAACACATCCAGTGAAATTTTGAGCTGTCTGTGTTTGCTACAAGAGGAGATATCACAAAGTATGAGCTTTTGTTGTTTCCATTGCTTTCAATGCATTTTGGCCTAAAACGTGCATTTGCTGTTTTCTCTTAAACGCAACATGGGAGAAAAACCTTTTCACATCATATTTGTGGGTCTTGGTCTTCAACACATCCAGTGCAATTTTGAGCTGTCTGTGTTTGCTACAAGAGGAGATATCACAAAGTATGGACTTTGTTATTTCCATTGCTTTCAATGCATTTTGGCTTAAAACTTGCATTTGCTATTTTCTCTTAAAAGCAACATGGGAGAAAAACCATTTCACATCACATTTGTGGGTCTTGGTCTTCAACACATCCAGTGAAATTTTGAGCTGTCTGTGTTTGCTACAAGAGGAGATAAAACAAAGTATGCGCTTTTGTGTTTTCATTGCTTTCAATGCATTTTGGCCTAAAACGTGCATTTGCTGTTTTCTCTTAAACGCAACATGGGAGAAAAACCATTTCACATCACATTTGTTGGTCTTGGTCTTCAACACATCCAGTGAAATTTTGAGCTGTCTGTGTTTGCTACAAGAGGAGATATCACAAAGTATGCGCTTTTGTTGTTTCCATTGCTTTCAAAGCATTTTGGCCTAATACGTGCATTTGCTGTTTTCTCTTAAACGCAACATGGGAGAAAAACCATTTCACATCACATTTGTGGGTCTTGGTCTTCAACACATCCAGTGAAATTTTGAGCTGTCTGTGTTTGCTACAAGAGGAGATATCACAAAGTATGCGCTTTTGTTATTTCCATTGCTTTCAATGCATTTTGGCCTAAAACTTGCATTTGCTGTTTTCTCTTAAATGCAACATGGGAGAAAAACCATTTCACATCACATTTGTGGGTCTTGGTCTTCAACACATCCAGTGAAATTTTGAGCTGTCTGTGTTTGCTACAAGAGGAGATAACACAAAGTATGCTCTTTTGTTGTTTCCATTGCTTTCAATGCATTTTGGCCTAAAACGTGCATTTGCTGTTTTCTCTTAAACGCAACATGGGAGAAAAACCATTTCACATCACATTTGTGGGTCTTGGTCTTCAACACATCCAGTGAAATTTTGAGCTGTCTGTGTTTGCTACAAGAGGAGATATCACAAAGTATGCGCTTTTGTTGTTTCCATTGCTTTCAAAGCATTTTGGCCTAAAACGTGCATTTGCTGTTTTCTCTTAAACGCAACATGGGAGAAAAACCATTTCACATCACATTTGTGGGTCTTGGTCTTCAACACATCCAGTGAAATTTTGAGCTGTCTGTGTTTGCTACAAGAGGAGATATCACAAAGTATGCGCTTTTGTTGTTTCCATTGCTTTCAATGCATTTTGGCATAAAACGAGCATTTGCTGTTTTCTCTTAAACGCAACATGGGAGAAAAACCATTTCACATCACATTTGTGGGTCTTGGTCTTCAACACATCCAGTGAAATTTTGAGCTGTCTGTGTTTGCTACAAGAGGAGATATCACAAAGTATGCGCTTTTGTTATTTCCATTGCTTTCAAAGCATTTTGGCCTAAAACTTGCATTTGCTGTTTTCTCTTAAACGCAACATGGGAGAAAAACCATTTCACATCACATTTGTGGGTTTTGGTCTTCAACACATCCAGTGAAATTTTGAGCTGTCTGTGTTTGCTACAAGAGGAGATAACACAAAGTATGCGCTTTTGTTGTTTCCATTGCTTTCAATGCATTTTGGCCTAAAACGTGCATTTGCTGTTTTCTCTTAAACGCAACATGGGAGAAAAACCATTTCACATCACATTTGTGGGTCTTGGTCTTCAACACATCCAGTGAAATTTTGAGCTGTCTGTGTTTGCTACAAGAGGAGATATCACAAAGTATGCGCTTTTGTTGTTTCCATTGCTTTCAAAGCATTTTGGCCTAAAACGTGCATTTGCTGTTTTCTCTTAAACGCAACATGGGAGAAAAACCATTTCACATCACATTTGTGGGTCTTGGTCTTCAACACATCCAGTGAAATTTTGAGCTGTCTGTGTTTGCTACAAGAGGAGATATCACAAAGTATGCTCTTTTGTTATTTCCATTGCTTTCAATGCATTTTGGCCTAAAACTTGCATTTGCTGTTTTCTCTTAAATGCAACATGGGAGAAAAACCATTTCACATCACATTTGTGGGTTTTGGTCTTCAACACATCCAGTGAAATTTTGAGCTGTCTGTGTTTGCTACAAGAGGAGATAACACAAAGTATGCTCTTTTGTTGTTTCCATTGCTTTCAATGCATTTTGGCCTAAAACGTGCATTTGCTGTTTTCTCTTAAACGCAACATGGGAGAAAAACCATTTCACATCACATTTGTGGGTCTTGGTCTTCAACACATCCAGTGAAATTTTGAGCTGTCTGTGTTTGCTACAAGAGGAGATATCACAAAGTATGCACTTTTGTTGTTTTCATTGCTTTCAATGCATTTTGGCCTAAAACTTGCATTTGCTGTTTTCTCTTAAACGCAACATGGGAGAAAAACCATTTCACATCACATTTGTGGGTCTTGGTCTTCAACACATCCAGTGCAATTTTGAGCTGTCTGTGTTTGCTACAAGAGGAGATATCACAAAGTATGGACTTTTGTTATTTCCATTGCTTTCAATGCATTTTGGCCTAAAACTTGCATTTGCTGTTTTCTCTTAAAAGCAACATGGGAGAAAAACCATTTCACATCACATTTGTGGGTCTTGGTCTTCAACACATCCAGTGAAATTTTGAGCTGTCTGTGTTTGCTACAAGAGGAGATATCACAAAGTATGAGCTTTTGTTGTTTCCATTGCTTTCAATGCATTTTGGCCTAAAACGTGCATTTGCTGTTTTCTCTTAAACGCAACATGGGAGAAAAACCTTTTCACATCATATTTGTGGGTCTTGGTCTTCAACACATCCAGTGCAATTTTGAGCTGTCTGTGTTTGCTACAAGAGGAGATATCACAAAGTATGGACTTTTGTTATTTCCATTGCTTTCAATGCATTTTGGCCTAAAACTTGCATTTGCTATTTTCTCTTAAAAGCAACATGGGAGAAAAACCATTTCACATCACATTTGTGGGTCTTGGTCTTCAACACATCCAGTGAAATTTTGAGCTGTCTGTGTTTGCTACAAGAGGAGATAACACAAAGTATGCGCTTTTGTGTTTTCATTGCTTTCAATGCATTTTGGCCTAAAACGTGCATTTGCTGTTTTCTCTTAAACGCAACATGGGAGAAAAACCATTTCACATCACATTTGTGGGTCTTGGTCTTCAACACATCCAGTGAAATTTTGAGCTGTCTGTGTTTGCTACAAGAGGAGATATCACAAAGTATGCGCTTTTGTTGTTTCCATTGCTTTCAAAGCATTTTGGCCTAAAACGTGCATTTGCTGTTTTCTCTTAAACGCAACATGGGAGAAAAACCATTTCACATCACATTTGTGGGTCTTGGTCTTCAACACATCCAGTGAAATTTTGAGCTGTCTGTGTTTGCTACAAGAGGAGATATCACAAAGTATGCGCTTTTGTTATTTCCATTGCTTTCAATGCATTTTGGCCTAAAACTTGCATTTGCTGTTTTCTCTTAAATGCAACATGGGAGAAAAACCATTTCACATCACATTTGTGGGTTTTGGTCTTCAACACATCCAGTGAAATTTTGAGCTGTCTGTGTTTGCTACAAGAGGAGATAACACAAAGTATGCTCTTTTGTTGTTTCCATTGCTTTCAATGCATTTTGGCCTAAAACGTGCATTTGCTGTTTTCTCTTAAACGCAACATGGGAGAAAAACCATTTCACATCACATTTGTGGGTCTTGGTCTTCAACAGATCCAGTGAAATTTTGAGCTGTCTGTGTTTGCTACAAGAGGAGATATCACAAAGTATGCGCTTTTGTTGTTTCCATTGCTTTCAAAGCATTTTGGCCTAAAACGTGCATTTGCTGTTTTCTCTTAAACGCAACATGGGAGAAAAACCATTTCACATCACATTTGTGGGTCTTGGTCTTCAACACATCCAGTGAAATTTTGAGCTGTCTGTGTTTGCTACAAGAGGAGATATCACAAAGTATGAGCTTTTGTTGTTTTCATTGCTTTCAATGCATTTTGGCCTAAAACGTGCATTTGCTGTTTTCTCTTAAACGCAATATGGGAGAAAAACCATTTCACATCACATTTGTGGGTTTTGGTCTTCAACACATCCAGTGCAATTTTGAGCTGTCTGTGTTTGCTACAAGAGGAGATATCACAAAGTATGGACTTTTGTTATTTCCATTGCTTTCAATGCATTTTGGCCTAAAACTTGCATTTGCTGTTTTCTCTTAAAAGCAACATGGGAGAAAAACCATTTCACATCACATTTGTGGGTCTTGGTCTTCAACACATCCAGTGAAATTTTGAGCTGTCTGTGTTTGCTACAAGAGGAGATATCACAAAGTATGCGCTTTTGTTGTTTCCATTGCTTTCAATGCATTTTGGCCTAAAACGTGCATTTGCTGTTTTCTCTTAAACGCAACATGGGAGAAAAACCTTTTCACATCATATTTGTGGGTCTTGGTCTTCAACACATCCAGTGCAATTTTGAGCTGTCTGTGTTTGCTACAAGAGGAGATATCACAAAGTATGGACTTTTGTTATTTCCATTGCTTTCAATGCATTTTGGCCTAAAACGTGCATTTGCTGTTTTCTCTTAAACGCAACATGGGAGAAAAACCATTTCACATCACATTTGTGGGTCTTGGTCTTCAACACATCCAGTGAAATTTTGAGCTGTCTGTGTTTGCTACAAGAGGAGATATCACAAAGTATGCGCTTTTGTTGTTTCCATTGAATTCAAAGCATTTTTGCCTAAAACGTGCATTTGCTGTTTTCTCTTAAACGCAACATGGGAGAAAAACCATTTCACATCACATTTGTGGGTCTTGGTCTTCAACACATCCAGTGAAATTTTGAGCTGTCTGTGTTTGCTACAAGAGGAGATATCACAAAGTATGCGCTTTTGTTATTTCTATTGCTTTCAATGCATTTTGGCCTAAAACTTGCATTTGCTGTTTTCTCTTAAACGCAACATGGGAGAAAAACCATTTCACATCACATTTGTGGGTCTTGGTCTTCAACACATCCAGTGAAATTTTGAGCTGTCTGTGTTTGCTACAAGAGGAGATAACGCAAAGTATGCGCTTTTGTGTTTTCATTGCTTTCAATGCATTTTGGCCTAAAACGTGCATTTGCTGTTTTCTCTTAAACGCAACATGGGAGAAAAACCATTTCACATCACATTTGTGGGTCTTGGTCTTCAACACATCCAGTGAAATTTTGAGCTGTCTGTGTTTGCTACAAGAGGAGATAACACAAAGTATGCGCTTTTGTGTTTTCATTGCTTTCAATGCATTTTGGCCTAAAACGTGCATTTGCTGTTTTCTCTTAAACGCAACATGGGAGAAAAACCATTTCACATCACATTTGTGGGTCTTGGTCTTCAACACATCCAGTGAAATTTTGAGCTGTCTGTGTTTGCTACAAGAGGAGATATCACAAAGTATGCGCTTTTGTTATTTCCATTGCTTTCAATGCATTTTGGCCTAAAACTTGCATTTGCTGTTTTCTCTTAAATGCAACATGGGAGAAAAACCATTTCACATCACATTTGTGGGTCTTGGTCTACAACACATCCAGTGAAATTTTGAGCTGTCTGTGTTTGCTACAAGAGGAGATATCACAAAGTATTCGCTTTTGTTGTTTTCATTGCTTTCAAAGCATTTTGGCCTAAAACGTGCATTTGCTGTTTTCTCTTAAACGCAACATGGGAGAAAAACCATTTCACATCACATTTGTGGTTCTTGGTCTTCAACACATCCAGTGAAATTTTGAGCTGTCTGTGTTTGCTACAAGAGGAGATATCACAAAGTATGCGCTTTTGTTATTTCCATTGCTTTCAATGCATTTTGGCCTAAAACTTGCATTTGCTGTTTTCTCTTAAACGCAACATGGGAGAAAAACCATTTCACATCACATTTGTGGGTCTTGGTCTTCAACACATCCAGTGAAATTTTGAGCTGTCTGTGTTTGCTACAAGAGGAGATAACACAAAGTATGCGCTTTTGTGTTTTCATTGCTTTCAATGCATTTTGGCCTAAAACGTGCATTTGCTGTTTTCTCTTAAACGCAACATGGGAGAAAAACCATTTCACATCACATTTGTGGGTCTTGGTCTTCAACACATCCAGTGAAATTTTGAGCTGTCTGTGTTTGCTACAAGAGGAGATATCACAAAGTATGAGCTTTTGTTGTTTTCATTGCTTTCAATGCATTTTGGCCTAAAACGTGCATTTGCTGTTTTCTCTTAAACGCAATATGGGAGAAAAACCATTTCACATCACATTTGTGGGTTTTGGTCTTCAACACATCCAGTGCAATTTTGAGCTGTCTGTGTTTGCTACAAGAGGAGATATCACAAAGTATGGACTTTTGTTATTTCCATTGCTTTCAATGCATTTTGGCCTAAAACTTGCATTTGCTGTTTTCTCTTAAAAGCAACATGGGAGAAAAACCATTTCACATCACATTTGTGGGTCTTGGTCTTCAACACATCCAGTGAAATTTTGAGCTGTCTGTGTTTGCTACAAGAGGAGATATCACAAAGTATGCGCTTTTGTTGTTTCCATTGCTTTCAATGCATTTTGGCCTAAAACGTGCATTTGCTGTTTTCTCTTAAACGCAACATGGGAGAAAAACCTTTTCACATCATATTTGTGGGTCTTGGTCTTCAACACATCCAGTGCAATTTTGAGCTGTCTGTGTTTGCTACAAGAGGAGATATCACAAAGTATGGACTTTTGTTATTTCCATTGCTTTCAATGCATTTTGGCCTAAAACGTGCATTTGCTGTTTTCTCTTAAACGCAACATGGGAGAAAAACCATTTCACATCACATTTGTGGGTCTTGGTCTTCAACACATCCAGTGAAATTTTGAGCTGTCTGTGTTTGCTACAAGAGGAGATATCACAAAGTATGCGCTTTTGTTGTTTCCATTGAATTCAAAGCATTTTTGCCTAAAACGTGCATTTGCTGTTTTCTCTTAAACGCAACATGGGAGAAAAACCATTTCACATCACATTTGTGGGTCTTGGTCTTCAACACATCCAGTGAAATTTTGAGCTGTCTGTGTTTGCTACAAGAGGAGATATCACAAAGTATGCGCTTTTGTTATTTCCATTGCTTTCAATGCATTTTGGCCTAAAACTTGCATTTGCTGTTTTCTCTTAAACGCAACATGGGAGAAAAACCATTTCACATCACATTTGTGGGTCTTGGTCTTCAACACATCCAGTGAAATTTTGAGCTGTCTGTGTTTGCTACAAGAGGAGATAACACAAAGTATGCGCTTTTGTGTTTTCATTGCTTTCAATGCATTTTGGCCTAAAACGTGCATTTGCTGTTTTCTCTTAAACGCAACATGGGAGAAAAACCATTTCACATCACATTTGTGGGTCTTGGTCTTCAACACATCCAGTGAAATTTTGAGCTGTCTGTGTTTGCTACAAGAGGAGATAACACAAAGTATGCGCTTTTGTGTTTTCATTGCTTTCAATGCATTTTGGCCTAAAACGTGCATTTGCTGTTTTCTCTTAAACGCAACATGGGAGAAAAACCATTTCACATCACATTTGTGGGTCTTGGTCTTCAACACATCCAGTGAAATTTTGAGCTGTCTGTGTTTGCTACAAGAGGAGATATCACAAAGTATGCGCTTTTGTTATTTCCATTGCTTTCAATGCATTTTGGCCTAAAACTTGCATTTGCTGTTTTCTCTTAAATGCAACATGGGAGAAAAACCATTTCACATCACATTTGTGGGTCTTGGTCTACAACACATCCAGTGAAATTTTGAGCTGTCTGTGTTTGCTACAAGAGGAGATATCACAAAGTATTCGCTTTTGTTGTTTTCATTGCTTTCAAAGCATTTTGGCCTAAAACGTGCATTTGCTGTTTTCTCTTAAACGCAACATGGGAGAAAAACCATTTCACATCACATTTGTGGTTCTTGGTCTTCAACACATCCAGTGAAATTTTGAGCTGTCTGTGTTTGCTACAAGAGGAGATATCACAAAGTATGCGCTTTTGTTATTTCCATTGCTTTCAATGCATTTTGGCCTAAAACTTGCATTTGCTGTTTTCTCTTAAACGCAACATGGGAGAAAAACCATTTCACATCACATTTGTGGGTCTTGGTCTTCAACACATCCAGTGAAATTTTGAGCTGTCTGTGTTTGCTACAAGAGGAGATAACACAAAGTATGCGCTTTTGTGTTTTCATTGCTTTCAATGCATTTTGGCCTAAAACGTGCATTTGCTGTTTTCTTTTAAACGCAACACGGGAAAAAACCATTTCACATCACATTTGTGGGTCTTGGTCTTCAACACATCCAGTGAAATTTTGAGCTGTCTGTGTTTGCTACAAGAGGAGATAACACAAAGTATGCGCTTTTGTGTTTTCATTGCTTTCAATGCATTTTGGCCTAAAACGTGCATTTGCTGTTTTCTCTTAAACGCAACATGGGAGAAAAACCATTTCACATCACATTTGTGGGTCTTGGTCTTCAACACATCCAGTGAAATTTTGAGCTGTCTGTGTTTGCTACAAGAGGAGATATCACAAAGTATGCGCTTTTGTTATTTCCATTGCTTTCAATGCATTTTGGCCTAAAAGTTGCATTTGCTGTTTTCTCTTAAACGCAACTTGGGAGAAAAACCATTTCACATCACATTTGTGGGTCTTGGTCTTCAACACATCCAGTGAAATTTTGAGCTGTCTGTGTTTGCTACAAGAGGAGATATCACAAAGTATGCGCTTTTGTTGTTTCCATTGCTTTCAAAGCATTTTGGCCTAAAACGTGCATTTGCTGTTTTCTCTTAAACGCAACATGGGAGAAAAACCATTTCACATCACATTTGTGGGTCTTGGTCTTCAACACATCCAGTGAAATTTTGAGCTGTCTGTGTTTGCTACAAGAGGAGATATCACAAAGTATGCGCTTTTGTTGTTTTCATTGCTTTCAATGCATTTTGGCCTAAAACGTGCATTTGCTGTTTTCTCTTAAACGCAACATGGGAGAAAAACCATTTCACATCACATTTGTGGGTTTTGGTCTTCAACACATCCAGTGCAATTTTGAGCTGTCTGTGTTTGCTACAAGAGGAGATATCACAAAGTATGCGCTTTTGTTATTTCCATTGCTTTCAATGCATTTTGGCCTAAAACTTGCATTTGCTGTTTTCTCTTAAATGCAACATGGGAGAAAAACCATTTCACATCACATTTGTGGGTTTTGGTCTTCAACACATCCAGTGAAATTTTGAGCTGTCTGTGTTTGCTACAAGAGGAGATAACACAAAGTATGCTCTTTTGTTGTTTCCATTGCTTTCAATGCATTTTGGCCTAAAACATGCATTTGCTGTTTTCTCTTAAACGCAACATGGGAGAAAAACCATTTCACATCACATTTGTGGGTCTTGGTCTTCAACAGATCCAGTGAAATTTTGAGCTGTCTGTGTTTGCTACAAGAGGAGATATCACAAAGTATGCGCTTTTGTTGTTTCCATTGCTTTCAAAGCATTTTGGCCTAAAACGTGCATTTGCTGTTTTCTCTTAAACGCAACATGGGAGAAAAACCATTTCACATCACATTTGTGGGTCTTGGTCTTCAACACATCCAGTGAAATTTTGAGCTGTCTGTGTTTG
The DNA here is from genome assembly GCA_031769625.1 of Taudactylus pleione. NCBI lineage: Eukaryota > Metazoa > Chordata > Amphibia > Anura > Myobatrachidae > Taudactylus > Taudactylus pleione. The sequence goes on along the minus strand of JAUIMM010000828.1, from coordinate 137,762 downwards.
CTACAAGAGGAGATATCACAAAGTATGAGCTTTTGTTGTTTTCATTGCTTTCAATGCATTTTGGCCTAAAACGTGCATTTGCTGTTTTCTCTTAAACGCAATATGGGAGAAAAACCATTTCACATCACATTTGTGGGTTTTGGTCTTCAACACATCCAGTGCAATTTTGAGCTGTCTGTGTTTGCTACAAGAGGAGATATCACAAAGTATGGACTTTTGTTATTTCCATTGCTTTCAATGCATTTTGGCCTAAAACTTGCATTTGCTGTTTTCTCTTAAAAGCAACATGGGAGAAAAACCATTTCACATCACATTTGTGGGTCTTGGTCTTCAACACATCCAGTGAAATTTTGAGCTGTCTGTGTTTGCTACAAGAGGAGATATCACAAAGTATGCGCTTTTGTTGTTTCCATTGCTTTCAATGCATTTTGGCCTAAAACGTGCATTTGCTGTTTTCTCTTAAACGCAACATGGGAGAAAAACCTTTTCACATCATATTTGTGGGTCTTGGTCTTCAACACATCCAGTGCAATTTTGAGCTGTCTGTGTTTGCTACAAGAGGAGATATCACAAAGTATGGACTTTTGTTATTTCCATTGCTTTCAATGCATTTTGGCCTAAAACGTGCATTTGCTGTTTTCTCTTAAACGCAACATGGGAGAAAAACCATTTCACATCACATTTGTGGGTCTTGGTCTTCAACACATCCAGTGAAATTTTGAGCTGTCTGTGTTTGCTACAAGAGGAGATATCACAAAGTATGCGCTTTTGTTGTTTCCATTGAATTCAAAGCATTTTTGCCTAAAACGTGCATTTGCTGTTTTCTCTTAAACGCAACATGGGAGAAAAACCATTTCACATCACATTTGTGGGTCTTGGTCTTCAACACATCCAGTGAAATTTTGAGCTGTCTGTGTTTGCTACAAGAGGAGATATCACAAAGTATGCGCTTTTGTTATTTCCATTGCTTTCAATGCATTTTGGCCTAAAACTTGCATTTGCTGTTTTCTCTTAAACGCAACATGGGAGAAAAACCATTTCACATCACATTTGTGGGTCTTGGTCTTCAACACATCCAGTGAAATTTTGAGCTGTCTGTGTTTGCTACAAGAGGAGATAACACAAAGTATGCGCTTTTGTGTTTTCATTGCTTTCAATGCATTTTGGCCTAAAACGTGCATTTGCTGTTTTCTCTTAAACGCAACATGGGAGAAAAACCATTTCACATCACATTTGTGGGTCTTGGTCTTCAACACATCCAGTGAAATTTTGAGCTGTCTGTGTTTGCTACAAGAGGAGATAACACAAAGTATGCGCTTTTGTGTTTTCATTGCTTTCAATGCATTTTGGCCTAAAACGTGCATTTGCTGTTTTCTCTTAAACGCAACATGGGAGAAAAACCATTTCACATCACATTTGTGGGTCTTGGTCTTCAACACATCCAGTGAAATTTTGAGCTGTCTGTGTTTGCTACAAGAGGAGATATCACAAAGTATGCGCTTTTGTTATTTCCATTGCTTTCAATGCATTTTGGCCTAAAACTTGCATTTGCTGTTTTCTCTTAAATGCAACATGGGAGAAAAACCATTTCACATCACATTTGTGGGTCTTGGTCTACAACACATCCAGTGAAATTTTGAGCTGTCTGTGTTTGCTACAAGAGGAGATATCACAAAGTATTCGCTTTTGTTGTTTTCATTGCTTTCAAAGCATTTTGGCCTAAAACGTGCATTTGCTGTTTTCTCTTAAACGCAACATGGGAGAAAAACCATTTCACATCACATTTGTGGTTCTTGGTCTTCAACACATCCAGTGAAATTTTGAGCTGTCTGTGTTTGCTACAAGAGGAGATATCACAAAGTATGCGCTTTTGTTATTTCCATTGCTTTCAATGCATTTTGGCCTAAAACTTGCATTTGCTGTTTTCTCTTAAACGCAACATGGGAGAAAAACCATTTCACATCACATTTGTGGGTCTTGGTCTTCAACACATCCAGTGAAATTTTGAGCTGTCTGTGTTTGCTACAAGAGGAGATAACACAAAGTATGCGCTTTTGTGTTTTCATTGCTTTCAATGCATTTTGGCCTAAAACGTGCATTTGCTGTTTTCTCTTAAACGCAACACGGGAAAAAACCATTTCACATCACATTTGTGGGTCTTGGTCTTCAACACATCCAGTGAAATTTTGAGCTGTCTGTGTTTGCTACAAGAGGAGATAACACAAAGTATGCGCTTTTGTGTTTTCATTGCTTTCAATGCATTTTGGCCTAAAACGTGCATTTGCTGTTTTCTCTTAAACGCAACATGGGAGAAAAACCATTTCACATCACATTTGTGGGTCTTGGTCTTCAACACATCCAGTGAAATTTTGAGCTGTCTGTGTTTGCTACAAGAGGAGATATCACAAAGTATGCGCTTTTGTTATTTCCATTGCTTTCAATGCATTTTGGCCTAAAAGTTGCATTTGCTGTTTTCTCTTAAACGCAACTTGGGAGAAAAACCATTTCACATCACATTTGTGGGTCTTGGTCTTCAACACATCCAGTGAAATTTTGAGCTGTCTGTGTTTGCTACAAGAGGAGATATCACAAAGTATGCGCTTTTGTTGTTTCCATTGCTTTCAAAGCATTTTGGCCTAAAACGTGCATTTGCTGTTTTCTCTTAAACGCAACATGGGAGAAAAACCATTTCACATCACATTTGTGGGTCTTGGTCTTCAACACATCCAGTGAAATTTTGAGCTGTCTGTGTTTGCTACAAGAGGAGATATCACAAAGTATGCGCTTTTGTTGTTTTCATTGCTTTCAATGCATTTTGGCCTAAAACGTGCATTTGCTGTTTTCTCTTAAACGCAACATGGGAGAAAAACCATTTCACATCACATTTGTGGGTTTTGGTCTTCAACACATCCAGTGCAATTTTGAGCTGTCTGTGTTTGCTACAAGAGGAGATATCACAAAGTATGGACTTTTGTTATTTCCATTGCTTTCAATGCATTTTGGCCTAAAACGTGCATTTGCTGTTTTCTCTTAAACGCAACATGGGAGAAAAACCTTTTCACATCATATTTGTGGGTCTTGGTCTTCAACACATCCAGTGCAATATTGAGCTGTCTGTGTTTGCTACAAGAGGAGATGTCACAAAGTATGGACTTTTGTTATTTCCATTGCTTTCAATGCATTTTGGCCTAAAACTTGCATTTGCTGTTTTCTCTTAAAAGCAACATGGGAGAAAAACCATTTCACATCACATTTGTGGGTCTTGGTCTTCAACACATCCAGTGAAATTTTGAGCTGTCTGTGTTTGCTACAAGAGGAGATATCACAAAGTATGCGCTTTTGTTGTTTTCATTGCTTTCAAAGCATTTTGGCCTAAAACGTGCATTTGCTGTTTTCTCTTAAACGCAACATGGGAGAAAAATCATTTCACATCACATTTGTGGGTCTTGGTCTTCAACACATCCAGTGAAATTTTGAGCTGTCTGTGTTTGCTACAAGAGGAGATATCACAAAGTATGCGCTTTTGTTATTTCCATTGCTTTCAATGCATTTTGGCCTAAAACTTGCATTTGCTGTTTTCTCTTAAACGCAACATGGGAGAAAAACCATTTCACATCACATTTGTGGGTCTTGGTCTTCAACACATCCAGTGAAATTTTGAGCTGTCTGTGTTTGCTACAAGAGGAGATAACACAAAGTATGCGCTTTTGTGTTTTCATTGCTTTCAATGCATTTTGGCCTAAAACGTGCATTTGCTGTTTTCTCTTAAACGCAACATGGGAGAAAAACCATTTCACATCACATTTGTGGGTCTTGGTCTTCAACACATCCAGTGAAATTTTGAGCTGTCTGTGTTTGCTACAAGAGGAGATAACACAAAGTATGCGCTTTTGTGTTTTCATTGCTTTCAATGCATTTAGGCCTAAAACGTGCATTTGCTGTTTTCTCTTAAACGCAACATGGGAGAAAAACCATTTCACATCACATTTCTGGGTCTTGGTCTTCAACACATCCAGTGAAATTTTGAGCTGTCTGTGTTTGCTACAAGAGGAGATATCACAAAGTATGCGCTTTTGTTGTTTTCATTGCTTTCAATGCATTTTGGCCTAAAAGGTGCATTTGCTGTTTTCTCTTAAACGCAACATGGGAGAAAAACCATTTCACATCACATTTGTGGGTCTTGGTCTTCAACACAACCAGTGAAATTTTGAGCTGTCTGTGTTTGCTACAAGAGGAGATATCACAAAGTATGTGCTTTTGTTGTTTTCTTTGCTTTCAATGCATTTTGGCATAAAACTTGCATTTGCTGTTTTCTCTTAAATGCAACATGGGAGAAAAACCATTTCACATCACATTTGTGGGTTTTGGTCTTCAACACATCCAGTGAAATTTTGAGCTGTCTGTGTTTGCTACAAGAGGAGATAACACAAAGTATGCGCTTTTGTGTTTCCATTGCTTTCAATGCATTTTGGCCTCAAACGTGCATTTGCTGTTTTCTCTTAAACGCAACATGGGAGAAAAACCATTTCACATCACTTTTGTGGTTCTTGGTCTTCAACACATCCAGTGAAATTTTGAGCTGTCTGTGTTTGCTACAAGAGGAGATATCACAAAGTATGCGCTTTTGTTGTTTCCATTGCTTTCAATGCATTTTGGCCTAAAACGTGCATTTGCTGTTTTCTCTTAAACGCAACATGGGAGAAAAACCATTTCACATCACATTTGTGGGTCTTGGTCTTCAACACATCCAGTGAAATTTTGAGCTGTCTGTGTTTGCTACAAGAGGAGATATTACAAAGTATGCGCTTTTGTTGTTTTCATTGCTTTCAATGCATTTTGGCCTAAAACGTGCATTTGCTGTTTTCTCTTAAACGCAACATGGGAGAAAAACCATTTCACATCACATTTGTGGGTCTTGGTCTTCAACACATCCAGTGAAATTTTGAGCTGTCTGTGTTTGCTACAAGAGGAGATATCACAAAGTATGGACTATTGTTATTTCCATTGCTTTCAATGCATTTTGGCCTAAAACTTGCATTTGCTGTTTTCTCTTAAAAGCAACATGGGAGAAAAATCATTTCACATCACATTTGTGGGTCTTGGTCTTCAACACATCCAGTGAAATTTTGAGCTGTCTGTGTTTGCTACAAGAGGAGATATCACAAAGTATGCGCTTTTGTTGTTTCCATTGCTTTCAATGCATTTTGGCCTAAAACTTGCATTTGCTGTTTTCTCTTAAACGCAACATGGGAGAAAAACCTTTTCACATCATATTTGTGTGTCTTGGTCTTCAACACATCCAGTGCAATTTTGAGCTGTCTGTGTTTGCTACAAGAGGAGATATCACAAAGTATGGACTTTTGTTATTTCCATTGCTTTCAATGCATTTTGGCCTAAAACTTGCATTTGCTGTTTTCTCTTAAAAGCAACATGGGAGAAAAACCATTTCACATCACATTTGTGGGTCTTGGTCTTCAACACATCCAGTGAAATTTTGAGCTGTCTGTGTTTGCTACAAGAGGAGATATCACAAAGTATGCGCTTTTGTTGTTTTCATTGCTTTCAATGCATTTTGGCCTAAAACGTGCATTTGCTGTTTTCTCTTAAACGCAACATGGGAGAAAAACCATTTCACATCACATTTGTGGGTCTTGGTCTTCAACACATCCAGTGAAATTTTGAGCTGTCTGTGTTTGCTACAAGAGGAGATATCACAAAGTATGGACTATTGTTATTTCCATTGCTTTCAATGCATTTTGGCCTAAAACTTGCATTTGCTGTTTTCTCTTAAAAGCAACATGGGAGAAAAACCATTTCACATCACATTTGTGGGTCTTGGTCTTCAACACATCCAGTGAAATTTTGAGCTGTCTGTGTTTGCTACAAGAGGAGATATCACAAAGTATGCACTTTTGTTGTTTCCATTGCTTTCAATGCAATTTGGCCTAAAACTTGCATTTGCTGTTTTCTCTTAAACGCAACATGGGAGAAAAACCTTTTCACATCATATTTGTGTGTCTTGGTCTTCAACACATCCAGTGCAATTTTGAGCTGTCTGTGTTTGCTACAAGAGGAGATATCACAAAGTATGGACTTTTGTTATTTCCATTGCTTTCAATGCATTTTGGCCTAAAACTTGCATTTGCTGTTTTCTCTTAAAAGCAACATGGGAGAAAAACCATTTCACATCACATTTGTGGGTCTTGGTCTTCAACACATCCAGTGAAATTTTGAGCTGTCTGTGTTTGCTACAAGAGGAAATATCACAAAGTATGCGCTTTTGTTGTTTCCATTGCTTTCAATGCATTTTGGCATAAAACGAGCATTTGCTGTTTTCTCTTAAACGCAACATGGGAGAAAAACCATTTCACATCACATTTGTGGGTCTTGGTCTTCAACACATCCAGTGAAATTTTGAGCTGTCTGTGTTTGCTACAAGAGGAGATAACACAAAGCATGCTCTTTTGTTGTTTCCATTGCTTTCAATGCATTTTGGCCTAAAACGTGCATTTGCTGTTTTCTCTTAAACGCAACATGGGAGAAAAACGATTCCACATCACATTTGTGGGTCTTGGTCTTCAACACATCCAGTGAAATTTTGAGCTGTCTGTGTTTGCTATAAGAGGAGATATCACAAAGTATGCGCTTTTGTTGTTTCCATTGCTTTCAAAGCATTTTGGCCTAAAACGTGCATTTGCTGTTTTCTCTTAAACGCAACATGGGAGAAAAACCATTTCACATCACATTTGTGGGTCTTGGTCTTCAACACATCCAGTGAAATTTTGAGCTGTCTGTGTTTGCTACAAGAGGAGATATCACAAGGTATGCGCTTTTGTTATTTCCATTGCTTTCAATGCATTTTGGCCTAAAACTTGCATTTGCTGTTTTCTCTTAAACGCAACATGGGAGAAAAACCATTTCACATCACATTTGTGGGTCTTGGTCTTCAACACATCCAGTGAAATTTTGAGCTGTCTGTGTTTGCTACAAGAGGAGATATCACAAAGTATGCGCTTTTGTTGTTTTCATTGCTTTCAATGCATTTTGGCCTAAAAGGTGCATTTGCTGTTTTCTCTTAAATGCAACATGGGAGAAAAACCATTTCACATCACATTTGTGGGTCTTGGTCTTCAACACATCCAGTGAAATTTTGAGCTCTCTGTGTTTGCTACAAGAGGAGATATCACAAAGTATGCGCTTTTGTTGTTTTCATTGCTTTCAATGCATTTTGGCATAAAACGAGCATTTGCTGTTTTCTCTTAAACGCAACATGGGAGAAAAACCATTTCACATCACATTTGTGGGTCTTGGTCTTCAACACATCCAGTGAAATTTTGAGCTGTCTGTGTTTGCTACAAGAGGAGATATCACAAAGTATGCGCTTTTGTTATTTCCATTGCTTTCAATGTATTTTGGCCTAAAACTTGCATTTGCTGTTTTCTCTTAAACGCAGCATGGGAGAAAAACCATTTCACATCACATTTGTGGGTTTTGGTCTTCAACACATCCAGTGAAATTTTGAGCTGTCTGTGTTTGCTACAAGAGGAGATAACACAAAGTATGCGCTTTTGTGTTTCCATTGCTTTCAATGCATTTTGGCCTCAAACGTGCATTTGCTGTTTTCTCTTAAACGCAACATGGGAGAAAAACCATTTCACATCACTTTTGTGGGTCTTGGTCTTCAACACATCCAGTGAAATTTTGAGCTGTCTGTGTTTGCTACAAGAGGAGATATCACAAAGTATGCGCTTTTGTTGTTTCCATTGCTTTCAATGCATTTTGGCCTAAAACGTGCATTTGCTGTATTCTCTTAAACGCAACATGGGAGAAAAACCATTTCACATCACATTTGTGGGTCTTGGTCTTCAACACATCCAGTGAAATTTTGAGCTGTCTGTGTTTGCTACAAGAGGAGATATCACAAAGTATGCGCTTTTGTTATTTCCATTGCTTTCAATGCATTTTGGCCTAAAACTTGCATTTGCTGTTTTCTCTTAAACGCAACATGGGAGAAAAACCATTTCACATCACATTTGTGGGTCTTGGTCTTCAACACATCCAGTGAAATTTTGAGCTGTCTGTGTTTGCTACAAGAGGAGATAACACAAAGTATGCTCTTTTGTTGTTTCCATTGCTTTCAATGCATTTTGGCCTAAAACGTGCATTTGCTGTTTTCTCTTAAACGCAACATGGGAGAAAAACCATTTCACATCACATTTGTGGGTCTTGGTCTTCAACACATCCAGTGAAATTTTGAGCTGTCTGTGTTTGCTACAAGAGGAGATATCACAAAGTATGCACTTTTGTTGTTTTCATTGCTTTCAATGCATTTTGGCCTAAAACTTGCATTTGCTGTTTTCTCTTAAACGCAACATGGGAGAAAAACCATTTCACATCACATTTGTGGGTCTTGGTCTTCAACACATCCAGTGCAATTTTGAGCTGTCTGTGTTTGCTACAAGAGGAGATATCACAAAGTATGGACTTTTGTTATTTCCATTGCTTTCAATGCATTTTGGCCTAAAACTTGCATTTGCTGTTTTCTCTTAAAAGCAACATGGGAGAAAAACCATTTCACATCACATTTGTGGGTCTTGGTCTTCAACACATCCAGTGAAATTTTGAGCTGTCTGTGTTTGCTACAAGAGGAGATATCACAAAGTATGCGCTTTTGTTGTTTCCATTGCTTTCAATGCATTTTGGCCTAAAACGTGCATTTGCTGTTTTCTCTTAAACGCAACATGGGAGAAAACCCTTTTCACATCATATTTGTGGGTCTTGGTCTTCAACACATCCAGTGCAATTTTGAGCTGTCTGTGTTTGCTACAAGAGGAGATATCACAAAGTATGGACTTTTGTTATTTCCATTGCTTTCAATGCATTTTGGCCTAAAACTTGCATTTGCTGTTTTCTCTTAAAAGCAACATGGGAGAAAAACCATTTCACATCACATTTGTGGGTCTTGGTCTTCAACACATCCAGTGAAATTTTGAGCTGTCTGTGTTTGCTACAAGAGGAGATAACACAAAGTATGCGCTTTTGTGTTTTCATTGCTTTCAATGCATTTTGGCCTAACACGTGCATTTGCTGTTTTCTCTTAAACGCAACATGGGAGAAAAACCATTTCACATCACATTTGTGGGTCTTGGTCTTCAACAGATCCAGTGAAATTTTGAGCTGTCTGTGTTTGCTACAAGAGGAGATATCACAAAGTATGCGCTTTTGTTGTTTCCATTGCTTTCAAAGCATTTTGGCCTAAAACGTGCATTTGCTGTTTTCTCTTAAACGCAACATGGGAGAAAAACCATTTCACATCACATTTGTGGGTCTTGGTCTTCAACACATCCAGTGAAATTTTGAGCTGTCTGTGTTTGCTACAAGAGGAGATATCACAAAGTATGCGCTTTTGTTATTTCCATTGCTTTCAATGCATTTTGGCCTAAAACTTGCATTTGCTGTTTTCTCTTAAATGCAACATGGGAGAAAAACCATTTCACATCACATTTGTGGGTTTTGGTCTTCAACACATCCAGTGAAATTTTGAGCTGTCTGTGTTTGCTACAAGAGGAGATAACACAAAGTATGCTCTTTTGTTGTTTCCATTGCTTTCAATGCATTTTGGCCTAAAACGTGCATTTGCTGTTTTCTCTTAAACGCAACATGGGAGAAAAACCATTTCACATCACATTTGTGGGTCTTGGTCTTCAACACATCCAGTGAAATTTTGAGCTGTCTGTGTTTGCTACAAGAGGAGATATCACAAAGTATGCGCTTTTGTTGTTTCCATTGCTTTCAAAGCATTTTGGCCTAAAACGTGCATTTGCTGTTTTCTCTTAAACGCAACATGGGAGAAAAACCTTTTCACATCATATTTGTGGGTCTTGGTCTTCAACACATCCAGTGCAATTTTGAGCTGTCTGTGTTTGCTACAAGAGGAGATATCACAAAGTATGGGCTTTTGTTATTTCCATTGCTTTCAATGCATTTTGGCCTAAAACTTGCATTTGCTGTTTTCTCTTAAAAGCAACATGGGAGAAAAACCATTTCACATCACATTTGTGGGTCTTGGTCTTCAACACATCCAGTGAAATTTTGAGCTGTCTGTGTTTGCTACAAGAGGAGATATCACAAAGTATGCACTTTTGTTGTTTTCATTGCTTTCAAAGCATTTTGGCCTAAAACGTGCATTTGCTGTTTTCTCTTAAACGCAACATGGGAGAAAAACCATTTCACATCACATTTGTGGGTCTTGGTCTTCAACACATCCAGTGAAATTTTGAGCTGTCTGTGTTTGCTACAAGAGGAGATAACACAAAGTATGCGCTTTTGTGTTTTCATTGCTTTCAATGCATTTTGGCCTAAAACGTGCATTTGCTGTTTTCTCTTAAACGCAACATGGGAGAAAAACCATTTCACATCACATTTGTGGGTCTTGGTCTTCAACACATCCAGTGAAATTTTGAGCTGTCTGTGTTTGCTACAAGAGGAGATAACACAAAGTATGCGCTTTTGTGTTTTCATTGCTTTCAATGCATTTTGGCCTAAAACGTGCATTTGCTGTTTTCTCTTAAACGCAACATGGGAGAAAAACCATTTCACATAACATTTGTGGGTCTTGGTCTTCAACACATCCAGTGAAATTTTGAGCTGTCTGTGTTTGCTACAAGAGGAGATATCACAAAGTATGCGCTTTTGTTATTTCCATTGCTTTCAATGCATTTTGGCCTAAAACTTGCATTTGCTGTTTTCTCTTAAACGCAACATGGGAGAAAAACCATTTCACATCACATTTGTGGGTCTTGGTCTTCAACACATCCAGTGAAATTTTGAGTTGTCTGTGTTTGCTACAAGAGGAGATATCACAAAGTATGCGCTTTTGTTGTTTTCATTGCTTTCAATGCATTTTGGACTAAAAGGTGCATTTGCTGTTTTCTCTTAAACGCAACATGGGAGAAAAACCATTTCACATCACATTTGTGGGTCTTGGTCTTCAACACATCCAGTGAAATTTTGAGCTGTCTGTGTTTGCTACAAGAGGAGGTATCACAAAGTATGCGCTTTTGTTGTTTTCATTGCTTTCAATGCATTTTGGCATAAAACGAGCATTTGCTGTTTTCTCTTAAACGCAATATGGGAGAAAAACCATTTCACATCACATTTGTGGGTCTTGGTCTTCAACACATCCAGTGAAATTTTGAGCTGTCTGTGTTTGCTACAAGAGGAGATATCACAAAGTATGCGCTTTTGTTATTTCCATTGCTTTCAATGTATTTTGGCCTAAAACTTGCATTTGCTGTTTTCTCTTAAATGCAACATGGGAGAAAAACCATTTCACATCACATTTGTGGGTTTTGGTCTTCAACACATCCAGTGAAATTTTGAGCTGTCTGTGTTTGCTACAAGAGGAGATAACACAAAGTATGCGCTTTTGTGTTTCCATTGCTTTCAATGCATTTTGGCCTCAAACGTGCATTTGCTGTTTTCTCTTAAACGCAACATGGGAGAAAAACCATTTCACATCACTTTTGTGGGTCTTGGTCTTCAACACATCCAGTGAAATTTTGAGCTGTCTGTGTTTGCTACAAGAGGAGATATCACAAAGTATGTGCTTTTGTTGTTTCCATTGCTTTCAATGCATTTTGGCCTATAACGTGCATTTGCTGTTTTCTCTTAAACGCAACATGGGAGAAAAACCATTTCACATCACATTTGTGGGTCTTGGTCTTCAACACATCCAGTGAAATTTTGAGCTGTCTGTGTTTGCTACAAGAGGAGATATCACAAAGTATGCGCTTTTGTTGTTTTCATTGCTTTCAATGCATTTTGGCCTAAAACGTGCATTTGCTGTTTTCTCTTAAACGCAACATGGGAGAAAAACCATTTCACATCACATTTGTGGGTCTTGGTCTTCAACACATCCAGTGAAATTTTGAGCTGTCTGTGTTTGCTACAAGAGGAGATATCACAAAGTATGGACTTTTGTTATTTCCATTGCTTTCAATGCATTTTGGCCTAAAACTTGCATTTGCTGTTTTCTCTTAAAAGCAACATGGGAGAAAAACCATTTCACATCACATTTGTGGGTCTTGGTCTTCAACACATCCAGTGAAATTTTGAGCTGTCTGTGTTTGCTACAAGAGGAAATATCACAAAGTATGTGCTTTTGTTGTTTCCATTGCTTTCAATGCATTTTGGCATAAAACGAGCATTTGCTGTTTTCTCTTAAACGCAACATGGGAGAAAAACCATTTCACATCACATTTGTGGGTCTTGGTCTTCAACACATCCAGTGAAATTTTGAGCTGTCTGTGTTTGCTACAAGAGGAGATAACACAAAGCATGCTCTTTTGTTGTTTCCATTGCTTTCAATGCATTTTGGCCTAAAACGTGCATTTGCTGTTTTCTCTTAACCGCAACATGGGAGAAAAACGATTCCACATCACATTTGTGGGTCTTGGTCTTCAACACATCCAGTGAAATTTTGAGCTGTCTGTGTTTGCTATAAGAGGAGATATCACAAAGTATGCGCTTTTGTTGTTTCCATTGCTTTCAAAGCATTTTGGCCTAAAACGTGCATTTGCTGTTTTCTCTTAAACGCAACATGGGAGAAAAACCATTTCACATCACATTTGTGGGTCTTGGTCTTCAACACATCCAGTGAAATTTTGAGCTGTCTGTGTTTGCTACAAGAGGAGATATCACAAAGTATGCGCTTTTGTTGTTTTCATTGCTTTCAATGCATTTTGGCCTAAAACGTGCATTTGCTGTTTTCTCTTAAACACAACATGGGAGAAAAACCATTTCACATCACATTTGTGGGTCTTGGTCTTCAACACATCCAGTGAAATTTTGAGCTGTCTGTGTTTGCTACAAGAGGAGATATCACAAAGTATGGACTTTTGTTATTTCCATTGCTTTCAAAGCATTTTGGCCTAAAACGTGCATTTGCTGTTTTCTCTTAAACGCAACATGGGAGAAAAACCATTTCACATCACATTTGTGGGTCTTGGTCTTCAACAGATCCAGTGAAATTTTGAGCTGTCTGTGTTTGCTACAAGAGGAGATATCACAAAGTATGCGCTTTTGTTGTTTCCATTGCTTTCAAAGCATTTTGGCCTAAAACGTGCATTTGCTGTTTTCTCTTAAATGCAACATGGGAGAAAAACCATTTCACATCACATTTGTGGGTCTTGGTCTTCAACACATCCAGTGAAATTTTGAGCTGTCTGTGTTTGCTACAAGAGGAGATATCACAAAGTATGCGCTTTTGTTATTTCCATTGCTTTCAATGCATTTTGGCCTAAAACTTGCATTTGCTGTTTTCTCTTAAATGCAACATGGGAGAAAAACCATTTCACATCACATTTGTGGGTTTTGGTCTTCAACACATCCAGTGAAATTTTGAGCTGTCTGTGTTTGCTACAAGAGGAGATAACACAAAGTATGCTCTTTTGTTGTTTCCATTGCTTTCAATGCATTTTGGCCTAAAACGTGCATTTGCTGTTTTCTCTTAAACGCAACATGGGAGAAAAACCATTTCACATCACATTTGTGGGTCTTGGTCTTCAACACATCCAGTGAAATTTTGAGCTGTCTGTGTTTGCTACAAGAGGAGATATCACAAAGTATGCGCTTTTGTTGTTTCCATTGCTTTCAAAGCATTTTGGCCTAAAACGTGCATTTGCTGTTTTCTCTTAAACGCAACATGGGAGAAAAACCTTTTCACATCATATTTGTGGGTCTTGGTCTTCAACACATCCAGTGCAATTTTGAGCTGTCTGTGTTTGCTACAAGAGGAGATATCACAAAGTATGGGCTTTTGTTATTTCCATTGCTTTCAATGCATTTTGGCCTAAAACTTGCATTTGCTGTTTTCTCTTAAAAGCAACATGGGAGAAAAACCATTTCACATCACATTTGTGGGTCTTGGTCTTCAACACATCCAGTGAAATTTTGAGCTGTCTGTGTTTGCTACAAGAGGAGATATCACAAAGTATGCACTTTTGTTGTTTTCATTGCTTTCAAAGCATTTTGGCCTAAAACGTGCATTTGCTGTTTTCTCTTAAACGCAACATGGGAGAAAAACCATTTCACATCACATTTGTGGGTCTTGGTCTTCAACACATCCAGTGAAATTTTGAGCTGTCTGTGTTTGCTACAAGAGGAGATAACACAAAGTATGCGCTTTTGTGTTTTCATTGCTTTCAATGCATTTTGGCCTAAAACGTGCATTTGCTGTTTTCTCTTAAACGCAACATGGGAGAAAAACCATTTCACATCACATTTGTGGGTCTTGGTCTTCAACACATCCAGTGAAATTTTGAGCTGTCTGTGTTTGCTACAAGAGGAGATAACACAAAGTATGCGCTTTTGTGTTTTCATTGCTTTCAATGCATTTTGGCCTAAAACGTGCATTTGCTGTTTTCTCTTAAACGCAACATGGGAGAAAAACCATTTCACTTAACATTTGTGGGTCTTGGTCTTCAACACATCCAGTGAAATTTTGAGCTGTCTGTGTTTGCTACAAGAGGAGATATCACAAAGTATGCGCTTTTGTTATTTCCATTGCTTTCAATGCATTTTGGCCTAAAACTTGCATTTGCTGTTTTCTCTTAAACGCAACATGGGAGAAAAACCATTTCACATCACATTTGTGGGTCTTGGTCTTCAACACATCCAGTGAAATTTTGAGTTGTCTGTGTTTGCTACAAGAGGAGATATCACAAAGTATGCGCTTTTGTTGTTTTCATTGCTTTCAATGCATTTTGGACTAAAAGGTGCATTTGCTGTTTTCTCTTAAACGCAACATGGGAGAAAAACCATTTCACATCACATTTGTGGGTCTTGGTCTTCAACACATCCAGTGAAATTTTGAGCTGTCTGTGTTTGCTACAAGAGGAGGTATCACAAAGTATGCGCTTTTGTTGTTTTCATTGCTTTCAATGCATTTTGGCATAAAACGAGCATTTGCTGTTTTCTCTTAAACGCAATATGGGAGAAAAACCATTTCACATCACATTTGTGGGTCTTGGTCTTCAACACATCCAGTGAAATTTTGAGCTGTCTGTGTTTGCTACAAGAGGAGATATCACAAAGTATGCGCTTTTGTTATTTCCATTGCTTTCAATGTATTTTGGCCTAAAACTTGCATTTGCTGTTTTCTCTTAAATGCAACATGGGAGAAAAACCATTTCACATCACATTTGTGGGTTTTGGTCTTCAACACATCCAGTGAAATTTTGAGCTGTCTGTGTTTGCTACAAGAGGAGATAACACAAAGTATGCGCTTTTGTGTTTCCATTGCTTTCAATGCATTTTGGCCTCAAACGTGCATTTGCTGTTTTCTCTTAAACGCAACATGGGAGAAAAACCATTTCACATCACTTTTGTGGGTCTTGGTCTTCAACACATCCAGTGAAATTTTGAGCTGTCTGTGTTTGCTACAAGAGGAGATATCACAAAGTATGTGCTTTTGTTGTTTCCATTGCTTTCAATGCATTTTGGCCTATAACGTGCATTTGCTGTTTTCTCTTAAACGCAACATGGGAGAAAAACCATTTCACATCACATTTGTGGGTCTTGGTCTTCAACACATCCAGTGAAATTTTGAGCTGTCTGTGTTTGCTACAAGAGGAGATATCACAAAGTATGCGCTTTTGTTGTTTTCATTGCTTTCAATGCATTTTGGCCTAAAACGTGCATTTGCTGTTTTCTCTTAAACGCAACATGGGAGAAAAACCATTTCACATCACATTTGTGGGTCTTGGTCTTCAACACATCCAGTGAAATTTTGAGCTGTCTGTGTTTGCTACAAGAGGAGATATCACAAAGTATGGACTTTTGTTATTTCCATTGCTTTCGATGCATTTTGGCCTAAAACTTGCATTTGCTGTTTTCTCTTAAAAGCAACATGGGAGAAAAACCATTTCACATCACATTTGTGGGTCTTGGTCTTCAACACATCCAGTGAAATTTTGAGCTGTCTGTGTTTGCTACAAGAGGAAATATCACAAAGTATGTGCTTTTGTTGTTTCCATTGCTTTCAATGCATTTTGGCATAAAACGAGCATTTGCTGTTTTCTCTTAAACGCAACATGGGAGAAAAACCATTTCACATCACATTTGTGGGTCTTGGTCTTCAACACATCCAGTGAAATTTTGAGCTGTCTGTGTTTGCTACAAGAGGAGATAACACAAAGCATGCTCTTTTGTTGTTTCCATTGCTTTCAATGCATTTTGGCCTAAAACGTGCATTTGCTGTTTTCTCTTAACCGCAACATGGGAGAAAAACGATTCCACATCACATTTGTGGGTCTTGGTCTTCAACACATCCAGTGAAATTTTGAGCTGTCTGTGTTTGCTATAAGAGGAGATATCACAAAGTATGCGCTTTTGTTGTTTCCATTGCTTTCAAAGCATTTTGGCCTAAAACGTGCATTTGCTGTTTTCTCTTAAACGCAACATGGGAGAAAAACCATTTCACATCACATTTGTGGGTCTTGGTCTTCAACACATCCAGTGAAATTTTGAGCTGTCTGTGTTTGCTACAAGAGGAGATATCACAAAGTATGCGCTTTTGTTGTTTTCATTGCTTTCAATGCATTTTGGCCTAAAACGTGCATTTGCTGTTTTCTCTTAAACACAACATGGGAGAAAAACCATTTCACATCACATTTGTGGGTCTTGGTCTTCAACACATCCAGTGAAATTTTGAGCTGTCTGTGTTTGCTACAAGAGGAGATATCACAAAGTATGGACTTTTGTTATTTCCATTGCTTTCAAAGCATTTTGGCCTAAAACGTGCATTTGCTGTTTTCTCTTAAACGCAACATGGGAGAAAAACCTTTTCACATCATGTTTGTGGGTCTTGGTCTTCAACACATCCAGTGCAATTTTGAGCTGTCTGTGTTTGCTACAAGAGGAGATATCACAAAGTATGGACTTTTGTTATTTCCATTGCTTTCAATGCATTTTGGCCTAAAACTTGCATTTGCTGTTTTCTCTTAAAAGCAACATGGGAGAAAAACCATTTCACATCACATTTGTGGGTCTTGGTCTTCAACACATCCAGTGAAATTTTGAGCTGTCTGTGTTTGCTACAAGAGGAGATATCACAAAGTATGCACTTTTGTTGTTTTCATTGCTTTCAAAGCATTTTGGCCTAAAACGTGCATTTGCTGTTTTCTCTTAAACGCAACATGGGAGAAAAACCATTTCACATCACATTTGTGGGTCTTGGTCTTCAACACATCCAGTGAAATTTTGAGCTGTCTGTGTTTGCTACAAGAGGAGATATCACAAAGTATGCGCTTTTGTTATTTCCATTGCTTTCAATGCATTTTGGCCTAAAACTTGCATTTGCTGTTTTCTCTTAAACGCAACATGGGAGAAAAACCATTTCACATCACATTTGTGGGTCTTGGTCTTCAACACATCCAGTGAAATTTTGAGCTGTCTGTGTTTGCTACAAGAGGAGATAACACAAAGTATGCGCTTTTGTGTTTTCATTGCTTTCAATGCATTTTGGCCTAAAACGTGCATTTGCTGTTTTCTCTTAAACGCAACATGGGAGAAAAACCATTTCACATCACATTTGTGGGTCTTGGTCTTCAACACATCCAGTGAAATTTTGAGCTGTCTGTGTTTGCTACAAGAGGAGATAACACAAAGTATGCGCTTTTGTGTTTTCATTGCTTTCAATGCATTTTGGCCTAAAACGTGCATTTGCTGTTTTCTCTTAAACGCAACATGGGAGAAAAACCATTTCACATAACATTTGTGGGTCTTGGTCTTCAACACATCCAGTGAAATTTTGAGCTGTCTGTGTTTGCTACAAGAGGAGATATCACAAAGTATGCGCTTTTGTTATTTCCATTGCTTTCAATGCATTTTGGCCTAAAACTTGCATTTGCTGTTTTCTCTTAAACGCAACATGGGAGAAAAACCATTTCACATCACATTTGTGGGTCTTGGTCTTCAACACATCCAGTGAAATTTTGAGTTGTCTGTGTTTGCTACAAGAGGAGATATCACAAAGTATGCGCTTTTGTTGTTTTCATTGCTTTCAATGCATTTTGGACTAAAAGGTGCATTTGCTGTTTTCTCTTAAACGCAACATGGGAGAAAAACCATTTCACATCACATTTGTGGGTCTTGGTCTTCAACACATCCAGTGAAATTTTGAGCTGTCTGTGTTTGCTACAAGAGGAGATATCACAAAGTATGCGCTTTTGTTGTTTTCATTGCTTTCAATGCATTTTGGCATAAAACGAGCATTTGCTGTTTTCTCTTAAACGCAACATGGGAGAAAAACCATTTCACATCACATTTGTGGGTCTTGGTCTTCAACACATCCAGTGAAATTTTGAGCTGTCTGTGTTTGCTACAAGAGGAGATATCACAAAGTATGCGCTTTTGTTATTTCCATTGCTTTCAATGTATTTTGGCCTAAAACTTGCATTTGCTGTTTTCTCTTAAATGCAACATGGGAGAAAAACCATTTCACATCACATTTGTGGGTTTTGGTCTTCAACACATCCAGTGAAATTTTGAGCTGTCTGTGTTTGCTACAAGAGGAGATAACACAAAGTATGCGCTTTTGTGTTTCCATTGCTTTCAATGCATTTTGGCCTCAAACGTGCATTTGCTGTTTTCTCTTAAACGCAACATGGGAGAAAAACCATTTCACATCACTTTTGTGGGTCTTGGTCTTCAACACATCCAGTGAAATTTTGAGCTGTCTGTGTTTGCTACAAGAGGAGATATCACAAAGTATGCGCTTTTGTTGTTTCCATTGCTTTCAATGCATTTTGGCCTATAACGTGCATTTGCTGTTTTCTCTTAAACGCAACATGGGAGAAAAACCATTTCACATCACATTTGTGGGTCTTGGTCTTCAACACATCCAGTGAAATTTTGAGCTGTCTGTGTTTGCTACAAGAGGAGATATCACAAAGTATGCGCTTTTGTTGTTTTCATTGCTTTCAATGCATTTTGGCCTAAAACGTGCATTTGCTGTTTTCTCTTAAACGCAACATGGGAGAAAAACCATTTCACATCACATTTGTGGGTCTTGGTCTTCAACACATCCAGTGAAATTTTGAGCTGTCTGTGTTTGCTACAAGAGGAGATATCACAAAGTATGGACTTTTGTTATTTCCATTGCTTTCAATGCATTTTGGCCTACAACTTGCATTTGCTGTTTTCTCTTAAAAGCAACATGGGAGAAAAACCATTTCACATCACATTTGTGGGTCTTGGTCTTCAACACATCCAGTGAAATTTTGAGCTGTCTGTGTTTGCTACAAGAGGAGATATCACAAAGTATGCGCTTTTGTTGTTTCCATTGCTTTCAATGCATTTTGGCCTAAAACGTGCATTTGCTGTTTTCTCTTAAACGCAACATGGGAGAAAAACCTTTTCACATCATATTTGTGTGTCTTGGTCTTCAACACATCCAGTGCAATTTTGAGCTGTCTGTGTTTGCTACAAGAGGAGATATCACAAAGTATGGACTTTTGTTATTTCCATTGCTTTCAATGCATTTTGGCCTAAAACTTGCATTTGCTGTTTTCTCTTAAAAGCAACATGGGAGAAAAACCATTTCACATCACATTTGTGGGTCTTGGTCTTCAACACATCCAGTGAAATTTTGAGCTGTCTGTGTTTGCTACAAGAGGAAATATCACAAAGTATGTGCTTTTGTTGTTTCCATTGCTTTCAATGCATTTTGGCATAAAACGAGCATTTGCTGTTTTCTCTTAAACGCAACATGGGAGAAAAACCATTTCACATCACATTTGTGGGTCTTGGTCTTCAACACATCCAGTGAAATTTTGAGCTGTCTGTGTTTGCTACAAGAGGAGATAACACAAAGCATGCTCTTTTGTTGTTTCCATTGCTTTCAATGCATTTTGGCCTAAAACGTGCATTTGCTGTTTTCTCTTAAACGCAACATGGGAGAAAAACGATTCCACATCACATTTGTGGGTCTTGGTCTTCAACACATCCAGTGAAATTTTGAGCTGTCTGTGTTTGCTATAAGAGGAGATATCACAAAGTATGTGCTTTTGTTGTTTCCATTGCTTTCAAAGCATTTTGGCCTAAAACGTGCATTTGCTGTTTTCTCTTAAACGCAACATGGGAGAAAAACCATTTCACATCACATTTGTGGGTCTTGGTCTTCAACACATCCAGTGAAATTTTGAGCTGTCTGTGTTTGCTACAAGAGGAGATATCACAAAGTATGCGCTTTTGTTGTTTTCATTGCTTTCAATGCATTTTGGCCTAAAACGTGCATTTGCTGTTTTCTCTTAAACGCAACATGGGAGAAAAACCATTTCACATCACATTTGTGGGTCTTGGTCTTCAACACATCCAGTGAAATTTTGAGCTGTCTGTGTTTGCTACAAGAGGAGATATCACAAAGTATGGACTTTTGTTATTTCCATTGCTTTCAAAGCATTTTGGCCTAAAACGTGCATTTGCTGTTTTCTCTTAAACGCAACATGGGAGAAAAACCTTTTCACATCATATTTGTGGGTCTTGGTCTTCAACACATCCAGTGCAATTTTGAGCTGTCTGTGTTTGCTACAAGAGGAGATATCACAAAGTATGGACTTTTGTTATTTCCATTGCTTTCAATGCATTTTGGCCTAAAACTTGCATTTGCTGTTTTCTCTTAAAAGCAACATGGGAGAAAAACCATTTCACATCACATTTGTGGGTCTTGGTCTTCAACACATCCAGTGAAATTTTGAGCTGTCTGTGTTTGCTACAAGAGGAGATATCACAAAGTATGCACTTTTGTTGTTTTCATTGCTTTCAAAGCATTTTGGCCTAAAACGTGCATTTGCTGTTTTCTCTTAAACGCAACATGGGAGAAAACCCATTTCACATCACATTTGTGGGTCTTGGTCTTCAACACATCCAGTGAAATTTTGAGCTGTCTGTGTTTGCTACAAGAGGAGATATCACAAAGTATGCGCTTTTGTTATTTCCATTTCTTTCAATGCATTTTGGCCTAAAACTTGCATTTGCTGTTTTCTCTTAAACGCAACATGGGAGAAAAACCATTTCACATCACATTTGTGGGTCTTGGTCTTCAACACATCCAGTGAAATTTTGAGCTGTCTGTGTTTGCTACAAGAGGAGATAACACAAAGTATGCGCTTTTGTGTTTTCATTGCTTTCAATGCATTTTGGCCTAAAACGTGCATTTGCTGTTTTCTCTTAAACGCAACATGGGAGAAAAACCATTTCACATTACATTTGTGGGTCTTGGTCTTCAACACATCCAGTGAAATTTTGAGCTGTCTGTGTTTGCTACAAGAGGAGATAACACAAAGTATGCGCTTTTGTGTTTTCATTGCTTTCAATGCATTTTGGCCTAAAACGTGCATTTGCTGTTTTCTCTTAAACGCAACATGGGAGAAAAACCATTTCACATAACATTTGTGGGTCTTGGTCTTCAACACATCCAGTGAAATTTTGATCTGTCTGTGTTTGCTACAAGAGGAGATATCACAAAGTATGCGCTTTTGTTATTTCCATTGCTTTCAATGCATTTTGGCCTAAAACTTGCATTTGCTGTTTTCTCTTAAACGCAACATGGGAGAAAAACCATTTCACATCACATTTGTGGGTCTTGGTCTTCAACACATCCAGTGAAATTTTGAGCTGTCTGTGTTTGCTACAAGAGGAGATATCACAAAGTATGCGCTTTTGTTGTTTCCATTGCTTTCAATGCATTTTGGCCTAAAACGTGCATTTGCTGTTTTCTCTTAAACGCAACATGGGAGAAAAACCATTTCACATCACATTTGTGGGTCTTGGTCTTCAACACATCCAGTGAAATTTTGAGCTGTCTGTGTTTGCTACAAGAGGAGATATCACAAAGTATGCGCTTTTGTTGTTTTCATTGCTTTCAATGCATTTTGGCCTAAAACGTGCATTTGCTGTTTTCTCTTAAACGCAACATGGGAGAAAAACCATTTCACATCACATTTGTGGGTCTTGGTCTTCAACACATCCAGTGAAATTTTGAGCTGTCTGTGTTTGCTACAAGAGGAGATATCACAAAGTATGGACTTTTGTTATTTCCATTGCTTTCAATGCATTTTGGCCTAAAACTTGCATTTGCTGTTTTCTCTTAAAAGCAACATGGGAGAAAAACCATTTCACATCACATTTGTGGGTCTTGGTCTTCAACACATCCAGTGAAATTTTGAGCTGTCTGTGTTTGCTACAAGAGGAGATATCACAAAGTATGCGCTTTTGTTGTTTCCATTGCTTTCAATGCATTTTGGCCTAAAACGTGCATTTGCTGTTTTCTCTTAAACGCAACATGGGAGAAAAACCTTTTCACATCATATTTGTGTGTCTTGGTCTTCAACACATCCAGTGCAATTTTGAGCTGTCTGTGTTTGCTACAAGAGGAGATATCACAAAGTATGGACTTTTGTTATTTCCATTGCTTTCAATGCATTTTGGCCTAAAACTTGCATTTGCTGTTTTCTCTTAAAAGCAACATGGGAGAAAAACCATTTCACATCACATTTGTGGGTCTTGGTCTTCAACACATCCAGTGAAATTTTGAGCTGTCTGTGTTTGCTACAAGAGGAAATATCACAAAGTATGCGCTTTTGTTGTTTCCATTGCTTTCAATGCATTTTGGCATAAAACGAGCATTTGCTGTTTTCTCTTAAACGCAACATGGGAGAAAAACCATTTCACATCACATTTGTGGGTCTTGGTCTTCAACACATCCAGTGAAATTTTGAGCTGTCTGTGTTTGCTACAAGAGGAGATAACACAAAGCATGCTCTTTTGTTGTTTCCATTGCTTTCAATGCATTTTGGCCTAAAACGTGCATTTGCTGTTTTCTCTTAAACGCAACATGGGAGAAAAACGATTCCACATCACATTTGTGGGTCTTGGTCTTCAACACATCCAGTGAAATTTTGAGCTGTCTGTGTTTGCTATAAGAGGAGATATCACAAAGTATGCGCTTTTGTTGTTTCCATTGCTTTCAAAGCATTTTGGCCTAAAACGTGCATTTGCTGTTTTCTCTTAAACGCAACATGGGAGAAAAACCATTTCACATCACATTTGTGGGTCTTGGTCTTCAACACATCCAGTGAAATTTTGAGCTGTCTGTGTTTGCTACAAGAGGAGATATCACAAAGTATGGACTTTTGTTATTTCCATTGCTTTCAAAGCATTTTGGCCTAAAACGTGCATTTGCTGTTTTCTCTTAAACGCAACATGGGAGAAAAACCTTTTCACATCATATTTGTGGGTCTTGGTCTTCAACACATCCAGTGCAATTTTGAGCTGTCTGTGTTTGCTACAAGAGGAGATATCACAAAGTATGGACTTTTGTTATTTCCATTGCTTTCAATGCATTTTGGCCTAAAACTTGCATTTGCTGTTTTCTCTTAAAAGCAACATGGGAGAAAAACCATTTCACATCACATTTGTGGGTCTTGGTCTTCAACACATCCAGTGAAATTTTGAGCTGTCTGTGTTTGCTACAAGAGGAGATATCACAAAGTATGCACTTTTGTTGTTTTCATTGCTTTCAAAGCATTTTGGCCTAAAACGTGCATTTGCTGTTTTCTCTTAAACGCAACATGGGAGAAAACCCATTTCACATCACATTTGTGGGTCTTGGTCTTCAACACATCCAGTGAAATTTTGAGCTGTCTGTGTTTGCTACAAGAGGAGATATCACAAAGTATGCGCTTTTGTTATTTCCATTTCTTTCAATGCATTTTGGCCTAAAACTTGCATTTGCTGTTTTCTCTTAAACGCAACATGGGAGAAAAACCATTTCACATCACATTTGTGGGTCTTGGTCTTCAACACATCCAGTGAAATTTTGAGCTGTCTGTGTTTGCTACAAGAGGAGATAACACAAAGTATGCGCTTTTGTGTTTTCATTGCTTTCAATGCATTTTGGCCTAAAACGTGCATTTGCTGTTTTCTCTTAAACGCAACATGGGAGAAAAACCATTTCACATTACATTTGTGGGTCTTGGTCTTCAACACATCCAGTGAAATTTTGAGCTGTCTGTGTTTGCTACAAGAGGAGATAACACAAAGTATGCGCTTTTGTGTTTTCATTGCTTTCAATGCATTTTGGCCTAAAACGTGCATTTGCTGTTTTCTCTTAAACGCAACATGGGAGAAAAACCATTTCACATAACATTTGTGGGTCTTGGTCTTCAACACATCCAGTGAAATTTTGATCTGTCTGTGTTTGCTACAAGAGGAGATATCACAAAGTATGCGCTTTTGTTATTTCCATTGCTTTCAATGCATTTTGGCCTAAAACTTGCATTTGCTGTTTTCTCTTAAACGCAACATGGGAGAAAAACCATTTCACATCACATTTGTGGGTCTTGGTCTTCAACACATCCAGTGAAATTTTGAGCTGTCTGTGTTTGCTACAAGAGGAGATATCACAAAGTATGCGCTTTTGTTGTTTCCATTGCTTTCAATGCATTTTGGCCTAAAACGTGCATTTGCTGTTTTCTCTTAAACGCAACATGGGAGAAAAACCATTTCACATCACATTTGTGGGTCTTGGTCTTCAACACATCCAGTGAAATTTTGAGCTGTCTGTGTTTGCTACAAGAGGAGATATCACAAAGTATGCGCTTTTGTTGTTTTCATTGCTTTCAATGCATTTTGGCCTAAAACGTGCATTTGCTGTTTTCTCTTAAACGCAACATGGGAGAAAAACCATTTCACATCACATTTGTGGGTCTTGGTCTTCAACACATCCAGTGAAATTTTGAGCTGTCTGTGTTTGCTACAAGAGGAGATATCACAAAGTATGGACTTTTGTTATTTCCATTGCTTTCAATGCATTTTGGCCTAAAACTTGCATTTGCTGTTTTCTCTTAAAAGCAACATGGGAGAAAAACCATTTCACATCACATTTGTGGGTCTTGGTCTTCAACACATCCAGTGAAATTTTGAGCTGTCTGTGTTTGCTACAAGAGGAGATATCACAAAGTATGCGCTTTTGTTGTTTCCATTGCTTTCAATGCATTTTGGCCTAAAACGTGCATTTGCTGTTTTCTCTTAAACGCAACATGGGAGAAAAACCTTTTCACATCATATTTGTGTGTCTTGGTCTTCAACACATCCAGTGCAATTTTGAGCTGTCTGTGTTTGCTACAAGAGGAGATATCACAAAGTATGGACTTTTGTTATTTCCATTGCTTTCAATGCATTTTGGCCTAAAACTTGCATTTGCTGTTTTCTCTTAAAAGCAACATGGGAGAAAAACCATTTCACATCACATTTGTGGGTCTTGGTCTTCAACACATCCAGTGAAATTTTGAGCTGTCTGTGTTTGCTACAAGAGGAAATATCACAAAGTATGCGCTTTTGTTGTTTCCATTGCTTTCAATGCATTTTGGCATAAAACGAGCATTTGCTGTTTTCTCTTAAACGCAACATGGGAGAAAAACCATTTCACATCACATTTGTGGGTCTTGGTCTTCAACACATCCAGTGAAATTTTGAGCTGTCTGTGTTTGCTACAAGAGGAGATAACACAAAGCATGCTCTTTTGTTGTTTCCATTGCTTTCAATGCATTTTGGCCTAAAACGTGCATTTGCTGTTTTCTCTTAAACGCAACATGGGAGAAAAACGATTCCACATCACATTTGTGGGTCTTGGTCTTCAACACATCCAGTGAAATTTTGAGCTGTCTGTGTTTGCTATAAGAGGAGATATCACAAAGTATGCGCTTTTGTTGTTTCCATTGCTTTCAAAGCATTTTGGCCTAAAACGTGCATTTGCTGTTTTCTCTTAAACGCAACATGGGAGAAAAACCATTTCACATCACATTTGTGGGTCTTGGTCTTCAACACATCCAGTGAAATTTTGAGCTGTCTGTGTTTGCTACAAGAGGAGATATCACAAAGTATGCGCTTTTGTTGTTTTCATTGCTTTCAATGCATTTTGGCCTAAAACGTGCATTTGCTGTTTTCTCTTAAACGCAACATGGGAGAAAAACCATTTCACATCACATTTGTGGGTCTTGGTCTTCAACACATCCAGTGAAATTTTGAGCTGTCTGTGTTTGCTACAAGAGGAGATATCACAAAGTATGGACTTTTGTTATTTCCATTGCTTTCAATGCATTTTGGCCTAAAACTTGCATTTGCTGTTTTCTCTTAAAAGCAACATGGGAGAAAAACCATTTCACATCACATTTGTGGGTCTTGGTCTGTGTTTATTACAGAAATTGCCACCATATAAAAAATATATAAAACCATATTTACAATATTTTACATATTATACATTCTAAGCCAATATTTGTATTTAATCCATACTAACAACTCCCTTATCAATTGGAGCACTTACAAGGAACACCACCAAACCCTATCCACCACCTACCCCTCCCCCCACTACATACCCCAGCAACCTCAAAACCCTCCCTCCCCACACCTCACACACCACACTTCACAATTCTCACACTCCACCACCTACCCAAGCAGCGAGACGGTAATACTAGTTATCCAGGTATATGTAAAGCATTTCTCTGTCATTTCTATATACTAGGTGAAGGACAGAAAAAGATAAACACCAGCTACAATGGACTCTGGACCGAATTTCTGCTACCCATTCAAGGGGGCCTCAGATGGCACCACAAACGTGACCAGCTGACGGCATCCATCCTTCCTTTATCCATTTCCATCATCCGCTTTACCTCGTGCAGAATTTCCCAAACTACTGATATCCAGGGAAGGACTTTACCCCCCATGGCCAATCGACACCGTGCATTCCATGTGCTATAACGGACCGCTAAGCTGACTAAAAAAATTGTGCACAAATCAAACCTTCCAAATCCCTTGAATGCACCATAAGCCCATTCAGGGTAACTCAGCCCCGAAAGGCAAGGAATACGAAGGCGCCTTGAAACCCTCTTATAAACCCCTATGTTATAGGGACACTTACAGAAGAAGTGGTCCATAGTCTCCTCCTCCCCTAGACACTCCTCCCGTGGACAACCACGATCATCGGCACTTCTTACTTTAAGGTTACCCCTAACATAGAGCCTTCCATGGAAGGAGAGCCAGGCTATGTCCCTAAACTTCAAAGGGATCCTCTGAGAGTTAATCAGAGCTAATCCCTCCGAACACACCTCACCCGGGCAATCCTTTAGGGCCAGCGGAACATAGAAGTAGGTCTGCAGAATCCTCAACCCCATCTCCCTCCTGGCTGAGCTTCTTACATCACCGACCCCCAAGCACCACCGCCTCATAACTTTCAGGCACAGGATAACGTAGATCGGGAGGTATCCTCGCCTAACTCGGAATGTCTTAATCCGACCCCCTTCTATCCATTCATTGAGGAAGGGAAACACCCATCCCCAAAGCCTTCTACCCATTGAGGGGGAGTCTCCAAAAGCAGACTCCCAATGTTTAATTTACAAAACGTTGTTACAAAGAAAACAACTGGATTGACCATACTCTGGCCTCCTTCTTCTCTCAATTTGTAGGTGATTCCCCTTTTGATAATATTCATCCTGTTTCCCCAGAACATCAGGAAAAACAGTGAATTTAACCTAGACCACATAGATTGAGGCAAAAAACAGACATAGCTAATGTACAGAAACACCGGGATCAAGTGGGTTTTACATAAGTCAACCCTTTCCCTATAAGAAGATTTCCACCTTCTCCATACAGATACCTTCCTGGTTGCTATTTCCAGCTTCTTCTCCCAATTTAGGGTGCCATAATCACCATGATTGAAAAATATTCCTAGAATTTTTATCTGCGCACTGGCCCGGGGGAGGCTGTCCGGAAGGTCAAATTCTGCCCCTTCCTCCCCCATCCAAAAAGCTTCACACTTCTCCTGGTTTATCCTGGAGCACGAAGCCTCAGAATACAACCTGATAAGTTCTTCCACCTGCCATGCCTCTGCTTCTTCAGACAGAAACACCGTGACATCATCAGCATAGGCTACAACCTTCAGTACAGGCCCCGGACCCAGCTGCACCCCTCCCACCGTATCATACTCCAACCTCCTTATAAAGGGGTCAATAGCAAACACGTACAGAAGGGGGCTCAGGGGGCAACCCTGACGAACCCCAGAACCCACACTGAAAGCTTCACCCACCCAACCATTCACAAGTGGGAAGCTTTCGGCCTTTTTATATATTGTTTTCAGCCAATTCACCACCCTCTCTGGAAATCCATACCACTCCAGTACCGCCCATAGGTACTCATGGTTGACTCTATCAAAAGCCTTCGACTGATCCAGTGCCAACAAATACTTTCCCCACTTCTCAGCACGACACCGCTCAATGACCTCCCGGACACCAAGGACAGCACTAAAAGTACTACGGCCCTTCACAGTGCAATGCTGAGAAGTTGAAAGCAGCAATTCCGTAAATTCAGCCATTCTGTTAAAAATTATTTTTGCCAAAATCTTCCTATCAGTGTTAAGAAGAGCTATGGGGCGCCAGTTCTCAACACTCAGAGGGTCCTTTCTTTTGGAGAGTAATATAAGAGCAGATGTCCTCATAGAAGGGGGAAGACATTCTTCACCAAGACATTCATTGAAAACTTCTACCAGACAAGGGGCCAGAATATCCGAAAAGGTCTTATAAAACTCAGATGTTAAACCATCCGGACCTGGAGATTTTTTCCCAGAAAGCCCGTCAATTGCTCTCCTGACCTCCTCCACCCCTATATCACTCTCCAAACAGTCAAAGGAGACATCAGGCCTCCTGAGTCCAGGTGTTCCCCTCAGAAAGACCTCCATCCTTTCTCTGATAAGTAATTTCTCAGATAAAAGGTCAGAGTAATAATCTACAATGACACCCAAAATACCCTCCTTTGTCTCTTGGAGAGTACCCTGGTTATCACGCAGTCCTCTGATCTCTCTTGCCTCAGCTGTCATCCTACAGCTCTGATAGGGATCAGGCGAGTGGTAAGTCCCGTAATCCCTCTCCAGAACCAAAGATGCCAACCGGTTATACTGAAATTCTTTCATCTGAGCTTTTACCCGGGAAATTTCCCCACTATTTCCCTCCTCAGAAATCAAGAGGTCCAATTTCTTTCTCAAAAAATAGTAGATGTTGCTATTTACCAAGTTCTTTTTTGCTACTGATCGTTTAAAGAAATTCCGAGTTCTTTTCTTGACCTCCTCCCACCACTCTGATCTACTCCATCCTGCCTCCAACAATGTTTCCTGTGCCTGAAAGAACTCTCTAAAGGATTGTCTAACTCCCTCCTCCTGTAGGAGGTCCGAGTTAAGGCGCCACATACCCCTGCCTTTCTGAAGGGATTGTGCTACATTCAAGGTAACGCTCAGAAAACAGTGATCTGAAAACTCCACCAACCTTACCTCTGGAGGCAAGGTCTTCAGAGTTTCCTTAACAAAAAATCTATCTATTCTTGACCTACGACTACCACAATAATATGTGTAACCCGTGAGGTCTGGATAATGGCGAACATGCACATCCACCAGACCAGCCTCTCTAATCATCCCTACTAAATAATTTGAATCATAGCTCAATGTTGTCTTTGAGCCTCCCCTGTCTTTAGGCCGAATGACGGTGTTAAAATCACCACCAAAGACAACTTGTTGGGCCGTGAAGAGAAATGGTTTTATTTCTCTAAAGAGGCACTTTCTATCCCATGCTGACTGCAGGCCATAGATGTTAATCAATCTCAGGTCATGCCCCCTCAGAGAAATATCCAAAATGATACACCTGCCCACTTGTAACTCTATAACCTTGTGTATGGTTACCATATCAGTAAAAAGTACTGCCACCCCACCGTACGGCTCGGCCGCAAGAGACCAGTAAGATGGACCCCTCCTCCACTCCCTCTTAATCCTATGGAGGGCATCCAACTTACTTATCCTTGTCTCCTGCAAAAACAAAAAATCAACCTCAATCGTGTTGAAAAAATCAAAGGCCATAAAACGAGCTCGGTCGGAAATAACGGAAGCCACATTAATCGTGGCACATCGTATGGGTTGGGGATCCATATTTCTAGGTTATAGAAAAGCAGAACCAACCTTACCTTCTCCTTACTTCTGCCCAGGGGGATCCCCCTCCCCCACACCCTCCACCCTAACCCCACCACCATCTCCATCACCAATACACACCACTACTCCCCTTCCTCCCGGATCCGGAGGTTTGGGAATTACAGACCCCTGTGGAACTTCCACAGATGAATCAATCCCAATTACCTCCATTTCGCCCTCATTTTGAGGAGGTGCATCCTCTCCTTCCTTCTCCTCCACCCGACTTCTCCTCCTTCTTATATCCCCCTGTAGTTCTGTCCCCATTTCGTCCCACTCTAAATCCTGTGGATCTTCTACGGTTTTCCCCTCCTTCCCTTGGCCCATTTCCCCCTTCTCCTCCTTCCTTCTCTTACTGGATCCTGATTCTCCTTCCCTATCCTTCTTCCTTGCCGCCCTCCTTCTTGCTACTCTAGGGGCAAACACCAACTCCCCCCTTTGCCTCATTATCTCCCCATCTTCTTCCTCGTCTGTGGTAAGCGCATCAAATCTGTTTACCAATATTAACTCCTCCCCTCCTTTCCTCTTTTTTTTTATTTTTATTTTTAACCTTTTGGAATCCATCCTCTCTATTTTCCACCTCTTTCCTTTCCTCTGCCACTCTCCACCTTGTCACATGCCCCTCTTGCACCTCCACTGAACCTCTCTCCTTTCTACCTCTTCCCTCCTCCTCCTCCCCTGAATCATCCTTCTCCCTCACATCAGCCTCCGGACACCTACTATATGGGTGTCCCTCTTGTCCACACAAATTGCACCTCACTCTATTGCACATTCTCGACGTATGCCCCATTCCTCCACATAATGTACATTTAATCACTCCACAATCCCCACTCAAATGCCGCGTGTCTCCACACCTAAAACAGGTCTTTGGCTGGCCCTGATAGAAGACCTGTATTCTGTCCCTCCCAATGTAGGTGGCAGAGGGCAAGTGGTTCATACCAAACGCAGTACTTAACAGTCTTACCTGTATGGTATAAGCCCCACCCCACACCCCCTTGGTGTAATCAACTTTTACCAGTCCCGATAACACCTCACAGTGCCTAGAGAGCCAGTACTTAATGTCATTTTCTGGTATAGATTCATTTCGAACCAGCACAGTCAATTTGACCACATCCTGCCTAGACATTAATTTTGCACTGTAGTCATCATATGGCTTATTTCCTTTGGCAGATGACCATTTGTTCCACAGTCTCTGCATTCCATAGTTTGATTGGAAACTTACATCAAAGTCTTTAGATCTAATAGGATGTATGCATGCAAATAGATCTACGGCTGATACACCCAGAGAAAACAACATGGTCAAAAAATGTTCCTTGCTTGGTACCTCCTCCTCCCCCTCCCACTTAAACTGTATCACATTACGCCTCTTAACACCAGTATCATGTTCAGTTCTTGAAAAAACTTTTGTGCCTCACTCCTCCCCCCTGCCAATGCACCAGCATAAGAAACTTTATTTTTATTAATATTTTGTTCATTTCCCAAATCATTACCATTCACCTTCTGTCCATTGCTAGAGTCATGAATCCCAGAGACTGATGCTCCTTCATTAACACCTTTGCCACCAGTCATCTTCCTTGCTTGTTCTTTATTAATCAGCTCTAATGCTGCCTTCACTCTTGCAGGAGTCTCCAGTTCCCCATACATGATATTCAATAAGGCTCTTTCTTTTGGCTGCAACCGTTCTTTTTCCAGTGACAGCATACCCTGTGCCAAGACACCTCTCTTCCTGGACACCGCTACTTCCGTGCCCTCCTTTGATGCGTCCTCAGCTGCCCCCGTAGCCGCCCCGGGTCCTGAGGTACACACAGAATCCGCCGGCCCAATAGGGGGTACAGCCTCCTCACCCCTCTGCGCCCTACTCGTCCGTCCTTCCCCGGTCCGCACCGGGCGCCCTTGCCTACCTACCAGCGTTTCGGCAGAGGTGTCCGGACCCTGGGAGACATCCCCCAGCGAGGCGGGGACACCCTCTACCGAACACGCAAAGTCCTCCGCCGCACCCCGGGGGTCCCCCACTCCTCCACCTACCTGCCAATTCACTGCGCCGCCCTTCGCTGTCTCTGGCTCCCGACTCCCGGCTCCAGCTGAGGTGTTCCTTCCATCGCTGCAGACAGAGTCCCCGATGCCTGGAAGCTCTGCCTCTCCCGACTTTGCTGCAGTGCTGCTGGAGACGAATACACCAGGGATCCCATCACCACTACTCACCGGGATCCCAGCTCCTTGCCGCTTCACCGCGATGCTTTCCTCCATCTCCGGCTCCAGGCTCCCGGCTCCGGCTGAACACTCCATTCTCTCACTGCCGTCAGGACCTTGGATACAGGAAATTCCTCCTCCTCCCGAGACAGGCACACCACCGCTGGAGACAGGCACGCCAGGAATTCCACCACCGCTCACAGGGATCCCTGCCGCATCATCACTCCTGATTGACAGGTCCTCCGCTACGTCACCGCTCTGCCTCAGAACTCCCGCCATGACACCGGGAACTCCACTAACCCTTTCAGGTAACTTTTCAGTTTCTTCCATTATTTTAATGGCAGTCAGTAATGGATTCTCCGATGGCTGAGTCGGGGTTAACCCCTCCAGTGCTGGATTAGCTGGAAAGCCGCTGGGATCCTCCGGACACTGGCTCGCCTGTCTCAGCAGCCTGATTCGTTCTTTCACCCGGTCAAGGGTATCCTGCAGCTCCACCAGTTCTCCTCTCAGCCTGGGTTTCTCCCACGTATGCGCTTTATTCCTCTTTTTTTTTATATAAGAGATTTTTGTGTTTAACCTCTTCGCCTCTGCCACGGCTTCTTCCAAGCACAGCTGTGCTACATAGTCTTCTTCATTGGAGCCCAGGGAAGCCTCCCCTTCCTCCTCAACGGCCAAAAACATCGGGTCCTCGGTCCCCCCCTCTTCACTATCCGGTGGAGCACCGGCACCACTCGCCTCCGCTCTACCCACGGTTACATCACCGCGGGGAGCCTCCACGGACAGTTCGGGGGGTCCCGCTCGCGGCCGCTGTTGCTCCACAGCAGCCGCGCTCCCGGCAACATGCTTCTCCGGCTCCTGCACCCCCGGCTGGCTGAAAGCTTCAGCCCGATTCCTCACCGGGGTACTCAAGTGTGGCTCCTCTTTTTTCCTCACCCGCTGGGCTTGAGACCCCTTCCGTAGGGGACTCTTCCCTTTCCATGCCCCAGGAGGGCGCATCCTTCCTGGGGGAAGCCCGCAGAACAGCTGGCTGGAAACGTCACACTGTACTGGAAGTCAGGAGCTCCTCCTCCACACGTCCTGCCACCAGGGATTCAGCACATCCAGTGAAATTTTGAGCTGTCTGTGTTTGCTACAAGAGGAGATATCACAAAGTATGCGCTTTTGTTGTTTCCATTGCTTTCAATGCATTTTGGCCTAAAACGTGCATTTGCTGTTTTCTCTTAAACGCAACATGGGAGAAAAACCTTTTCACATCATATTTGTGTGTCTTGGTCTTCAACACATCCAGTGCAATTTTGAGCTGTCTGTGTTTGCTACAAGAGGAGATATCACAAAGTATGGACTTTTGTTATTTCCATTGCTTTCAATGCATTTTGGCCTAAAACTTGCATTTGCTGTTTTCTCTTAAAAGCAACATGGGAGAAAAACCATTTCACATCACATTTGTGGGTCTTGGTCTTCAACACATCCAGTGAAATTTTGAGCTGTCTGTGTTTGCTACAAGAGGAGATATCACAAAGTATGCGCTTTTGTTATTTCCATTGCTTTCAAAGCATTTTGGCCTAAAACTTGCATTTGCTGTTTTCTCTTAAACGCAACATGGGAGAAAAACCATTTCACATCACATTTGTGGGTTTTGGTCTTCAACACATCCAGTGAAATTTTGAGCTGTCTGTGTTTGCTACAAGAGGAGATAACACAAAGTATGCGCTTTTGTTGTTTCCATTGCTTTCAATGCATTTTGGCCTAAAACGTGCATTTGCTGTTTTCTCTTAAACGCAATATGGGAGAAAAACCATTTCACATCACATTTGTGGGTCTTGGTCTTCAACACATCCAGTGAAATTTTGAGCTGTCTGTGTTTGCTACAAGAGGAGATATCACAAAGTATGCGCTTTTGTTGTTTCCATTGCTTTCAAAGCATTTTGGCCTAAAACGTGCATTTGCTGTTTTCTCTTAAACGCAACATGGGAGAAAAACCATTTCACATCACATTTGTGGGTCTTGGTCTTCAACACATCCAGTGAAATTTTGAGCTGTCTGTGTTTGCTACAAGAGGAGATATCACAAAGTATGCGCTTTTGTTATTTCCATTGCTTTCAATGCATTTTGGCCTAAAACTTGCATTTGCTGTTTTCTCTTAAATGCAACATGGGAGAAAAACCATTTCACATCACATTTGTGGGTTTTGGTCTTCAACACATCCAGTGAAATTTTGAGCTGTCTGTGTTTGCTACAAGAGGAGATAACACAAAGTATGCTCTTTTGTTGTTTCCATTGCTTTCAATGCATTTTGGCCTAAAACGTGCATTTGCTGTTTTCTCTTAAACTCAACATGGGAGAAAAACCATTTCACATCACATTTGTGGGTCTTGGTCTTCAACACATCCAGTGAAATTTTGAGCTGTCTGTGTTTGCTACAAGAGGAGATATCACAAAATATGCACTTTTGTTGTTTTCATTGCTTTCAATGCATTTTGGCCTAAAACTTGCATTTGCTGTTTTCTCTTAAATGCAACATGGGAGAAAAACCATTTCACATCACATTTGTGGGTCTTGGTCTTCAACACATCCAGTGCAATTTTGAGCTGTCTGTGTTTGCTACAAGAGGAGATATCACAAAGTATGGACTTTTGTTATTTCCATTGCTTTCAATGCATTTTGGCCTAAAACTTGCATTTGCTGTTTTCTCTTAAAAGCAACATGGGAGAAAAACCATTTCACATCACATTTGTGGGTCTTGGTCTTCAACACATCCAGTGAAATTTTGAGCTGTCTGTGTTTGCTACAAGAGGAGATATCACAAAGTATGCGCTTTTGTTGTTTCCATTGCTTTCAATGCTTTTTGGCCTAAAACGTGCATTTGGTGTTTTCTCTTAAACGCAACATGGGAGAAAAACCTTTTCACATCATATTTGTGGGTCTTGGTCTTCAACACATCCAGTGCAATTTTGAGCTGTCTGTGTTTGCTACAAGAGGAGATATCACAAAGTATGGACTTTTGTTATTTCCATTGCTTTCAATGCATTTTGGCCTAAAACTTGCATTTGCTGTTTTCTCTTAAACGCAACATGGGAGAATAACCATTTCACATCACATTTGTGGGTCTTGGTCTTCAACACATCCAGTGAAATTTTGAGCTGTCTGTGTTTGCTACAAGAGGAGATATCACAAAGTATGCGCTTTTGTTATTTCCATTGCTTTCAATGCATTTTGGCCTAAAACTTGCATTTGCTGTTTTCTCTTAAACGCAACATGGGAGAAAAACCATTTCACATCACATTTGTGGGTCTTGGTCTTCAACACATCCAGTGAAATTTTGAGCTGTCTGTGTTTGCTACAAGAGGAGATAACACAAAGTATGCGCTTTTGTGTTTTCATTGCTTTCAATGCATTTTGGCCTAAAACGTGCATTTGCTGTTTTCTCTTAAACGCAACATGGGAGAAAAACCATTTCACATCACATTTGTGGGTCTTGGTCTTCAACACATCCAGTGAAATTTTGAGCTGTCTGTGTTTGCTACAAGAGGAGATATCACAAAGTATGCGCTTTTGTTATTTCCATTGCTTTCAATGCATTTTGGCCTAAAACTTGCATTTGCTGTTTTCTCTTAAATGCAACATGGGAGAAAAACCATTTCACATCACATTTGTGGGTTTTGGTCTTCAACACATCCAGTGAAATTTTGAGCTGTCTGTGTTTGCTACAAGAGGAGATAACACAAAGTATGCGCTTTTGTTGTTTCCATTGCTTTCAATGCATTTTGGCCTAAAACGTGCATTTGCTGTTTTCTCTTAAACGCAACATGGGAGAAAAACCATTTCACATCACATTTGTGGGTCTTGGTCTTCAACACATCCAGTGAAATTTTGAGCTGTCTGTGTTTGCTACAAGAGGAGATATCACAAAGTATGCGCTTTTGTTGTTTTCATTGCTTTCAATGCATTTTGGCCTAAAACGTGCATTTGCTGTTTTCTCTTAAACGCAACATGGGAGAAAAACCATTTCACATCACATTTGTGGGTCTTGGTCTTCAACGCATCCAGTGAAATTTTGAGCTGTCTGTGTTTGCTACAAGAGGAGATATCACAAAGTATGCGCTTTTGTTATTTCCATTGCTTTCAATGTATTTTGGCCTAAAACTTGCATTTGCTGTTTTCTCTTAAACGCAACATGGGAGAAAAACCATTTCACATCACATTTGTGGGTTTTGGTCTTCAACACATCCAGTGAAATTTTGAGCTGTCTGTGTTTGCTACAAGAGGAGATAACACAAAGTATGCGCTTTTGTGTTTCTATTGCTTTCAATGCATTTTGGCCTCAAACGTGCATTTGCTGTTTTCTCTTAAACGCAACATGGGAGAAAAACCATTTCACATCACATTTGTGGGTCTTGGTCTTCAACACATCCAGTGAAATTTTGAGCTGTCTGTGTTTGCTACAAGAGGAGATATCACAAAGTATGCGCTTTGTTGTTTCCATTGCTTTCAAAGCATTTTGGCCTAAAACGTGCATTTGCTGTTTTCTCTTAAACGCAACATGGGAGAAAAACCATTTCACATCACATTTGTGGGTCTTGGTCTTCAACACATCCAGTGAAATTTTGAGCTGTCTGTGTTTGCTACAAGAGGAGATATCACAAAGTATGCGCTTTTGTTATTTCCATTGCTTTCAATGCATTTTGGCCTAAAACTTGCATTTGCTGTTTTCTCTTAAATGCAACATGGGAGAAAAACCATTTCACATCACATTTGTGGGTTTTGGTCTTCAACACATCCAGTGAAATTTTGAGCTGTCTGTGTTTGCTACAAGAGGAGATAACACAAAGTATGCTCTTTTGTTGTTTCCATTGCTTTCAATGCATTTTGGCCTAAAACGTGCATTTGCTGTTTTCTCTTAAACTCAACATGGGAGAAAAACCATTTCACATCACATTTGTGGGTCTTGGTCTTCAACACATCCAGTGAAATTTTGAGCTGTCTGTGTTTGCTACAAGAGGAGATATCACAAAGTATGCACTTTTGTTGTTTTCATTGCTTTCAATGCATTTTGGCCTAAAACTTGCATTTGCTGTTTTCTCTTAAACGCAACATGGGAGAAAAACAATTTCACATCACATTTGTGGGTCTTGGTCTTCAACGCATCCAGTGCAATTTTGAGCTGTCTGTGTTTGCTACAAGAGGAGATATCACAAAGTATGGACTTTTGTTATTTCCATTGCTTTCAATGCATTTTGGCCTAAAACTTGCATTTGCTGTTTTCTCTTAAAAGCAACATGGGAGAAAAACCATTTCACATCACATTTGTGGGTCTTGGTCTTCAACACATCCAGTGAAATTTTGAGCTGTCTGTGTTTGCTACAAGAGGAGATATCACAAAGTATGCGCTTTTGTTGTTTCCATTGCTTTCAATGCATTTTGGCCTAAAACGTGCATTTGGTGTTTTCTCTTAAACGCAACATGGGAGAAAAACCTTTTCACATCATATTTGTGGGTCTTGGTCTTCAACACATCCAGTGCAATTTTGAGCTGTCTGTGTTTGCTACAAGAGGAGATATCACAAAGTATGGATTTTTGTTATTTCCATTGCTTTCAATGCATTTTGGCCTAAAACTTGCATTTGCTGTTTTCTCTTAAAAGCAACATGGGAGAATAACCATTTCACATCACATTTGTGGGTCTTGGTCTTCAACACATCCAGTGAAATTTTGAGCTGTCTGTGTTTGCTACAAGAGGAGATAACACAAAGTATGCGCTTTTGTGTTTTCATTGCTTTCAATGCATTTTGGCCTAAAACGTGCATTTGCTGTTTTCTCTTAAACGCAACATGGGAGAAAAAACATTTCACATCACATTTGTGGGTCTTGGTCTTCAACACATCCAGTGCAATTTTGAGCTGTCTGTGTTTGCTACAAGAGGAGATATCACAAAGTATGGACTTTTGTTATTTCCATTGCTTTCAATGCATTTTGGCCTAAAACTTGCATTTGCTGTTTTCTCTTAAATGCAACATGGGAGAAAAACCATTTCACATCACATTTGTGGGTTTTGGTCTTCAACACATCCAGTGAAATTTTGAGCTGTCTGTGTTTGCTACAAGAGGAGATAACACAAAGTATGCGCTTTTGTTGTTTCCATTGCTTTCAATGCATTTTGGCCTAAAACGTGCATTTGCTGTTTTCTCTTAAACGCAACATGGGAGAAAAACCATTTCACATCACATTTGTGGGTCTTGGTCTTCAACACATCCAGTGAAATTTTGAGCTGTCTGTGTTTGCTACAAGAGGAGATATCACAAAGTATGCACTTTTGTTATTTCCATTGCTTTCAATGTATTTTGGCCTAAAACGTGCATTTGCTGTTTTCTCTTAAACGCAACATGGGAGAAAAACCATTTCACATCACATTTGTGGGTTTTGGTCTTCAACACATCCAGTGAAATTTTCAGCTGTCTGTGTTTGCTACAAGAGGAGATAACACAAAGTATGCGCTTTTGTTATTTCCATTGCTTTCAATGCATTTTGGCCTAAAACTTGCATTTGCTGTTTTCTCTTAAACGCAACATGGGAGAAAAACCATTTCACATCACATTTGTGGGTTTTTGTCTTCAACACATCCAGTGAAATTTTGAGCTGTCTGTGTTTGCTACAAGAGGAGATAACACAAAGTATGTGCTTTTGTTGTTTCCATTGCTTTCAATGCATTTTGGCCTAAAACGTGCATTTGCTGTTTTCTCTTAAACGCAACATGGGAGAAAAACCATTTCACATCACATTTGTGGGTCTTGGTCTTCAACACATCCAGTGAAATTTTGAGCTGTCTGTGTTTGCTACAAGAGGAGATATCACAAAGTATGCGCTTTTGTTATTTCCATTGCTTTCAATGCATTTTGGCCTAAAACTTGCATTTGCTGTTTTCTCTTAAACGCAACATGGGAGAAAAACCATTTCACATCACATTTGTGGGTCTTGGTCTTCAACACATCCAGTGAAATTTTGAGCTGTCTGTGTTTGCTACAAGAGGAGATAACACAAAGTATGCGCTTTTGTGTTTTCATTGCTTTCAATGCATTTTGGCCTAAAACGTGCATTTGCTGTTTTCTCTTAAACGCAACATGGGAGAAAAACCATTTCACATCACATTTGTGGGTCTTGGTCTTCAACACATCCAGTGAAATTTTGAGCTGTCTGTGTTTGCTACAAGAGGAGATATCACAAAGTATGCGCTTTTGTTATTTCCATTGCTTTCAATGCATTTTGGCCTAAAACTTGCATTTGCTGTTTTCTCTTAAATGCAACATGGGAGAAAAACCATTTCACATCACATTTGTGGGTTTTGGTCTTCAACACATCCAGTGAAATTTTGAGCTGTCTGTGATTGCTACAAGAGGAGATAACACAAAGTATGCGCTTTTGTTGTTTCCATTGCTTTCAATGCATTTTGGCCTAAAACGTGCATTTGCTGTTTTCTCTTAAACGCAACATGGGAGAAAAACCATTTCACATCACATTTGTGGGTCTTGGTCTTCAACACATCCAGTGAAATTTTGAGCTGTCTGTGTTTGCTACAAGAGGAGATATCACAAAGTATGCGCTTTTGTTGTTTTCATTGCTTTCAATGCATTTTGGCCTAAAACGTGCATTTGCTGTTTTCTCTTAAACGCAACATGGGAGAAAAACCATTTCACATCACATTTGTGGGTCTTGGTCTTCAACGCATCCAGTGAAATTTTGAGCTGTCTGTGTTTGCTACAAGAGGAGATATCACAAAGTATGCGCTTTTGTTATTTCCATTGCTTTCAATGTATTTTGGCCTAAAACTTGCATTTGCTGTTTTCTCTTAAACGCAACATGGGAGAAAAACCATTTCACATCACATTTGTGGGTTTTGGTCTTCAACACATCCAGTGAAATTTTGAGCTGTCTGTGTTTGCTACAAGAGGGGATAACACAAAGTATGCGCTTTTGTGTTTCCATTGCTTTCAATGCATTTTGGCCTCAAATGTGCATTTGCTGTTTTCTCTTAAACGCAACATGGGAGAAAAACCATTTCACATCACATTTGTGGGTCTTGGTCTTCAACGCATCCAGTGAAATTTTGAGCTGTCTGTGTTTGCTACAAGAGGAGATATCACAAAGTATGCGCTTTTGTTATTTCCATTGCTTTCAATGCATTTTGGCCTAAAACTTGCATTTGCTGTTTTCTCTTAAATGCAACATGGGAGAAAAACCATTTCACATCACATTTGTGGGTTTTGGTCTTCAACACATCCAGTGAAATTTTGAGCTGTCTGTGTTTGCTACAAGAGGAGATAACACAAAGTATGCGCTTTTGTTGTTTCCATTGCTTTCAATGCATTTTGGCCTAAAACGTGCATTTGCTGTTTTCTCTTAAACGCAACATGGGAGAAAAACCATTTCACATCACATTTGTGGGTCTTGGTCTTCAACACATCCAGTGAAATTTTGAGCTGTCTGTGTTTGCTACAAGAGGAGATATCACAAAGTATGCACTTTTGTTATTTCCATTGCTTTCAATGTATTTTGGCCTAAAACGTGCATTTGCTGTTTTCTCTTAAACGCAACATGGGAGAAAAACCATTTCACATCACATTTGTGGGTTTTGGTCTTCAACACATCCAGTGAAATTTTGAGCTGTCTGTGTTTGCTACAAGAGGAGATAACACAAAGTATGCGCTTTTGTTATTTCCATTGCTTTCAATGCATTTTGGCCTAAAACTTGCATTTGCTGTTTTCTCTTAAACGCAACATGGGAGAAAAACCATTTCACATCACATTTGTGGGTTTTTGTCTTCAACACATCCAGTGAAATTTTGAGCTGTCTGTGTTTGCTACAAGAGGAGATAACACAAAGTATGTGCTTTTGTTGTTTCCATTGCTTTCAATGCATTTTGGCCTAAAACGTGCATTTGCTGTTTTCTCTTAAACGCAACATGGGAGAAAAACCATTTCACATCACATTTGTGGGTCTTGGTCTTCAACACATCCAGTGAAATTTTGAGCTGTCTGTGTTTGCTACAAGAGGAGATATCACAAAGTATGCGCTTTTGTTATTTCCATTGCTTTCAATGCATTTTGGCCTAAAACTTGCATTTGCTGTTTTCTCTTAAACGCAACATGGGAGAAAAACCATTTCACATCACATTTGTGGGTCTTGGTCTTCAACACATCCAGTGAAATTTTGAGCTGTCTGTGTTTGCTACAAGAGGAGATAACACAAAGTATGCGCTTTTGTGTTTTCATTGCTTTCAATGCATTTTGGCCTAAAACGTGCATTTGCTGTTT
Organism: Taudactylus pleione; assembly: GCA_031769625.1. Classification (NCBI taxonomy): domain Eukaryota; kingdom Metazoa; phylum Chordata; class Amphibia; order Anura; family Myobatrachidae; genus Taudactylus; species Taudactylus pleione. The sequence continues at coordinate 96,206 of JAUIMM010000828.1, read as the reverse complement.
TCTCTTAAATGCAAAATGGGAGAAAAACCATTTCACATCACATTTGTGGGTCTTGGTCTTCAACACATCCAGTGAAATTTTGAGCTGTCTGTGTTTGCTACAAGAGGAGATATCACAAAGTATGCGCTTTTGTTATTTCCATTGCTTTCAATGCATTTTGGCCTAAAACTTGCATTTGCTGTTTTCTCTTAAATGCAACATGGGAGAAAAACCATTTCACATCACATTTGTGGGTTTTGGTCTTCAACACATCCAGTGAAATTTTGAGCTGTCTGTGATTGCTACAAGAGGAGATAACACAAAGTATGCGCTTTTGTTGTTTCCATTGCTTTCAATGCATTTTGGCCTAAAACGTGCATTTGCTGTTTTCTCTTAAACGCAACATGGGAGAAAAACCATTTCACATCACATTTGTGGGTCTTGGTCTTCAACACATCCAGTGAAATTTTGAGCTGTCTGTGTTTGCTACAAGAGGAGATATCACAAAGTATGCGCTTTTGTTGTTTTCATTGCTTTCAATGCATTTTGGCCTAAAACGTGCATTTGCTGTTTTCTCTTAAACGCAACATGGGAGAAAAACCATTTCACATCACATTTGTGGGTCTTGGTCTTCAACGCATCCAGTGAAATTTTGAGCTGTCTGTGTTTGCTACAAGAGGAGATATCACAAAGTATGCGCTTTTGTTATTTCCATTGCTTTCAATGTATTTTGGCCTAAAACTTGCATTTGCTGTTTTCTCTTAAACGCAACATGGGAGAAAAACCATTTCACATCACATTTGTGGGTTTTGGTCTTCAACACATCCAGTGAAATTTTGAGCTGTCTGTGTTTGCTACAAGAGGAGATAACACAAAGTATGCGCTTTTGTGTTTCCATTGCTTTCAATGCATTTTGGCCTCAAATGTGCATTTGCTGTTTTCTCTTAAACGCAACATGGGAGAAAAACCATTTCACATCACATTTGTGGGTCTTGGTCTTCAAAGCATCCAGTGAAATTTTGAGCTGTCTGTGTTTGCTACAAGAGGAGATATCACAAAGTATGCGCTTTTGTTATTTCCATTGCTTTCAATGCATTTTGGCCTAAAACTTGCATTTGCTGTTTTCTCTTAAACGCAACATGGGAGAAAAACCATTTCACATCACATTTGTGGGTTTTGGTCTTCAACACATCCAGTGAAATTTTGAGCTGTCTGTGTTTGCTACAAGAGGAGATAACACAAAGTATGCGCTTTTGTTGTTTCCATTGCTTTCAATGCATTTTGGCCTAAAACGTGCATTTGCTGTTTTCTCTTAAACGCAACATGGGAGAAAAACCATTTCACATCACATTTGTGGGTCTTGGTCTTCAACACATCCAGTGAAATTTTGAGCTGTCTGTGTTTGCTACAAGAGGAGATATCACAAAGTATGCGCTTTTGTTGTTTTCATTGCTTTCAATGCATTTTGGCCTAAAACGTGCATTTGCTGTTTTCTCTTAAACGCAACATGGAAGAAAAACCATTTCACATCACATTTGTGGGTCTTGGTCTTCAACACATCCAGTGCAATTTTGAGCTGTCTGTGTTTGCTACAAGAGGAGATATCACAAAGTATGGACTTTTGTTATTTCCATTGCTTTCAATGCATTTTGGCCTAAAACTTGCATTTGCTGTTTTCTCTTAAAAGCAACATGGGAGAAAAACCATTTCACATCACATTTGTGGGTCTTGGTCTTCAACACATCCAGTGAAATTTTGAGCTGTCTGTGTTTGCTACAAGAGGAGATATCACAAAGTATGCGCTTTTGTTGTTTCCATTGCTTTCAAAGCATTTTGGCCTAAAACGTGCATTTGCTGTTTTCTCTTAAACGCAACATGGGAGAAAAACCATTTCACATCACATTTGTGGGTCTTGGTCTTCAACACATCCAGTGAAATTTTGAGCTGTCTGTGTTTGCTAGAAGAGGAGATATCACAAAGTATGCGCTTTTGTTATTTCCATTGCTTTCAATGCATTTTGGCCTAAAACTTGCATTTGCTGTTTTCTCTTAAATGTAACATGGGAGAAAAACCATTTCACATCACATTTGTGGGTTTTGGTCTTCAACACATCCAGTGAAATTTTGAGCTGTCTGTGTTTGCTACAAGAGGAGATAACACAAAGTATTCTCTTTTGTTGTTTCCATTGCTTTCAATGCATTTTGGCCTAAAACGTGCATTTGCTGTTTTCTCTTAAACGCAACATGGGAGAAAAACCATTTCACATCACATTTGTGGGTCTTGGTCTTCAACGCATCCAGTGAAATTTTGAGCTGTCTGTGTTTGCTACAAGAGGAGATATCACAAAGTATGCGCTTTTGTTATTTCCATTGCTTTCAATGTATTTTGGCCTAAAACTTGCATTTGCTGTTTACTCTTAAACGCAACATGGGAGAAAAACCATTTCACATCACATTTGTGGGTCTTGGTCTTCAACACATCCAGTGAAATTTTGAGCTGTCTGTGTTTGCTACAAGAGGAGATAACACAAAGTATGCGCTTTTGTGTTTTCATTGCTTTCAATGCATTTTGGCCTAAAACGTGCATTTGCTGTTTTCTCTTAAACGCAACATGGGAGAAAAACCATTTCACATCACATTTGTGGGTCTTGGTCTTCAACACATCCAGTGAAATTTTGAGCTGTCTGTGTTTGCTACAAGAGGAGATATCACAAAGTATGCGCTTTTGTTATTTCCATTGATTTCAATGCATTTTGGCCTAAAACTTGCATTTGCTGTTTTCTCTTAAATGCAACATGGGAGAAAAACCATTTCACATCACATTTGTGGGTTTTGGTCTTCAACACATCCAGTGAAATTTTGAGCTGTCTGTGTTTGCTACAAGAGGAGATAACACAAAGTATGCGCTTTTGTTGTTTCCATTGCTTTCAATGCATTTTGGCCTAAAACGTGCATTTGCTGTTTTCTCTTAAACGCAACATGGGAGAAAAACCATTTCACATCACATTTGTGGGTCTTGGTCTTCAACACATCCAGTGAAATTTTGAGCTGTCTGTGTTTGCTACAAGAGGAGATATCACAAAGTATGCGCTTTTGTTGTTTTCATTGCTTTCAATGCATTTTGGCCTAAAACGTGCATTTGCTGTTTTCTCTTAAACGCAACATGGGAGAAAAACCATTTCACATCACATTTGTGGGTCTTGGTCTTCAACGCATCCAGTGAAATTTTGAGCTGTCTGTGTTTGCTACAAGAGGAGATATCACAAAGTATGCGCTTTTGTTATTTCCATTGCTTTCAATGTATTTTGGCCTAAAACTTGCATTTGCTGTTTTCTCTTAAACGCAACATGGGAGAAAAACCATTTCACATCACATTTGTGGGTTTTGGTCTTCAACACATCCAGTGAAATTTTGAGCTGTCTGTGTTTGCTACAAGAGGAGATAACACAAAGTATGCGCTTTTGTGTTTCCATTGCTTTCAATGCATTTTGGCCTCAAACGTGCATTTGCTGTTTTCTCTTAAACGCAACATGGGAGAAAAACCATTTCACATCACATTTGTGGGTCTTGGTCTTCAACACATCCAGTGAAATTTTGAGCTGTCTGTGTTTGCTACAAGAGGAGATATCACAAAGTATGCGCTTTGTTGTTTCCATTGCTTTCAAAGCATTTTGGCCTAAAACGTGCATTTGCTGTTTTCTCTTAAACGCAACATGGGAGAAAAACCATTTCACATCACATTTGTGGGTCTTGGTCTTCAACACATCCAGTGAAATTTTGAGCTGTCTGTGTTTGCTACAAGAGGAGATATCACAAAGTATGCGCTTTTGTTATTTCCATTGCTTTCAATGCATTTTGGCCTAAAACTTGCATTTGCTGTTTTCTCTTAAATGCAACATGGGAGAAAAACCATTTCACATCACATTTGTGGGTTTTGGTCTTCAACACATCCAGTGAAATTTTGAGCTGTCTGTGTTTGCTACAAGAGGAGATAACACAAAGTATGCTCTTTTGTTGTTTCCATTGCTTTCAATGCATTTTGGCCTAAAACGTGCATTTGCTGTTTTCTCTTAAACTCAACATGGGAGAAAAACCATTTCACATCACATTTGTGGGTCTTGGTCTTCAACACATCCAGTGCAATTTTGAGCTGTCTGTGTTTGCTACAAGAGGAGATATCACAAAGTATGGACTTTTGTTATTTCCATTGCTTTCAATGCATTTTGGCCTAAAACTTGCATTTGCTGTTTTCTCTTAAAAGCAACATGGGAGAAAAACCATTTCACATCACATTTGTGGGTCTTGGTCTTCAACACATCCAGTGAAATTTTGAGCTGTCTGTGTTTGCTACAAGAGGAGATATCACAAAGTATGCGCTTTTGTTGTTTCCATTGCTTTCAATGCATTTTGGCCTAAAACGTGCATTTGGTGTTTTCTCTTAAACGCAACATGGGAGAAAAACCTTTTCACATCATATTTGTGGGTCTTGGTCTTCAACACATCCAGTGAAATTTTGAGCTGTCTGTGTTTGCTACAAGAGGAGATATCACAAAGTATGGATTTTTGTTATTTCCATTGCTTTCAATGCATTTTGGCCTAAAACTTGCATTTGCTGTTTTCTCTTAAAAGCAACATGGGAGAATAACCATTTCACATCACATTTGTGGGTCTTGGTCTTCAACACATCCAGTGAAATTTTGAGCTGTCTGTGTTTGCTACAAGAGGAGATAACACAAAGTATGCGCTTTTGTGTTTTCATTGCTTTCAATGCATTTTGGCCTAAAACGTGCATTTGCTGTTTTCTCTTAAACGCAACATGGGAGAAAAACCATTTCACATCACATTTGTGGGTCTTGGTCTTCAACACATCCAGTGCAATTTTGAGCTGTCTGTGTTTGCTACAAGAGGAGATATCACAAAGTATGGACTTTTGTTATTTCCATTGCTTTCAATGCATTTTGGCCTAAAACTTGCATTTGCTGTTTTCTCTTAAATGCAACATGGGAGAAAAACCATTTCACATCACATTTGTGGGTTTTGGTCTTCAACACATCCAGTGAAATTTTGAGCTGTCTGTGTTTGCTACAAGAGGAGATAACACAAAGTATGCGCTTTTGTTGTTTCCATTGCTTTCAATGCATTTTGGCCTAAAACGTGCATTTGCTGTTTTCTCTTAAACGCAACATGGGAGAAAAACCATTTCACATCACATTTGTGGGTCTTGGTCTTCAACACATCCAGTGAAATTTTGAGCTGTCTGTGTTTGCTACAAGAGGAGATATCACAAAGTATGCACTTTTGTTATTTCCATTGCTTTCAATGTATTTTGGCCTAAAACGTGCATTTGCTGTTTTCTCTTAAACGCAACATGGGAGAAAAACCATTTCACATCACATTTGTGGGTTTTGGTCTTCAACACATCCAGTGAAATTTTGAGCTGTCTGTGTTTGCTACAAGAGGAGATAACACAAAGTATGCGCTTTTGTTATTTCCATTGCTTTCAATGCATTTTGGCCTAAAACTTGCATTTGCTGTTTTCTCTTAAACGCAACATGGGAGAAAAACCATTTCACATCACATTTGTGGGTTTTTGTCTTCAACACATCCAGTGAAATTTTGAGCTGTCTGTGTTTGCTACAAGAGGAGATAACACAAAGTATGTGCTTTTGTTGTTTCCATTGCTTTCAATGCATTTTGGCCTAAAACGTGCATTTGCTGTTTTCTCTTAAACGCAACATGGGAGAAAAACCATTTCACAACACATTTGTGGGTCTTGGTCTTCAACACATCCAGTGAAATTTTGAGCTGTCTGTGTTTGCTACAAGAGGAGATATCACAAAGTATGCGCTTTTGTTATTTCCATTGCTTTCAATGCATTTTGGCCTAAAACTTGCATTTGCTGTTTTCTCTTAAACGCAACATGGGAGAAAAACCATTTCACATCACATTTGTGGGTCTTGGTCTTCAACACATCCAGTGAAATTTTGAGCTGTCTGTGTTTGCTACAAGAGGAGATAACACAAAGTATGCGCTTTTGTGTTTTCATTGCTTTCAATGCATTTTGGCCTAAAACGTGCATTTGCTGTTTTCTCTTAAACGCAACATGGGAGAAAAACCATTTCACATCACATTTGTGGGTCTTGGTCTTCAACACATCCAGTGAAATTTTGAGCTGTCTGTGTTTGCTACAAGAGGAGATATCACAAAGTATGCGCTTTTGTTATTTCCATTGCTTTCAATGCATTTTGGCCTAAAACTTGCATTTGCTGTTTTCTCTTAAATGCAACATGGGAGAAAAACCATTTCACATCACATTTGTGGGTTTTGGTCTTCAACACATCCAGTGAAATTTTGAGCTGTCTGTGATTGCTACAAGAGGAGATAACACAAAGTATGCGCTTTTGTTGTTTCCATTGCTTTCAATGCATTTTGGCCTAAAACGTGCATTTGCTGTTTTCTCTTAAACGCAACATGGGAGAAAAACCATTTCACATCACATTTGTGGGTCTTGGTCTTCAACACATCCAGTGAAATTTTGAGCTGTTTGTGTTTGCTACAAGAGGAGATATCACAAAGTATGCGCTTTTGTTGTTTTCATTGCTTTCAATGCATTTTGGCCTAAAACGTGCATTTGCTGTTTTCTCTTAAACGCAACATGGGAGAAAAACCATTTCACATCACATTTGTGGGTCTTGGTCTTCAACGCATCCAGTGAAATTTTGAGCTGTCTGTGTTTGCTACAAGAGGAGATATCACAAAGTATGCGCTTTTGTTATTTCCATTGCTTTCAATGTATTTTGGCCTAAAACTTGCATTTGCTGTTTTCTCTTAAACGCAACATGGGAGAAAAACCATTTCACATCACATTTGTGGGTTTTGGTCTTCAACACATCCAGTGAAATTTTGAGCTGTCTGTGTTTGCTACAAGAGGAGATAACACAAAGTATGCGCTTTTGTGTTTCCATTGCTTTCAATGCATTTTGGCCTCAAATGTGCATTTGCTGTTTTCTCTTAAACGCAACATGGGAGAAAAACCATTTCACATCACATTTGTGGGTCTTGGTCTTCAACGCATCCAGTGAAATTTTGAGCTGTCTGTGTTTGCTACAAGAGGAGATATCACAAAGTATGCGCTTTTGTTATTTCCATTGCTTTCAATGCATTTTGGCCTAAAACTTGCATTTGCTGTTTTCTCTTAAATGCAACATGGGAGAAAAACCATTTCACATCACATTTGTGGGTTTTGGTCTTCAACACATCCAGTGAAATTTTGAGCTGTCTGTGTTTGCTACAAGAGGAGATAACACAAAGTATGCGCTTTTGTTGTTTCCATTGCTTTCAATGCATTTTGGCCTAAAACGTGCATTTGCTGTTTTCTCTTAAACGCAACATGGGAGAAAAACCATTTCACATCACATTTGTGGGTCTTGGTCTTCAACACATCCAGTGAAATTTTGAGCTGTCTGTGTTTGCTACAAGAGGAGATATCACAAAGTATGCACTTTTGTTATTTCCATTGCTTTCAATGTATTTTGGCCTAAAACGTGCATTTGCTGTTTTCTCTTAAACGCAACATGGGAGAAAAACCATTTCACATCACATTTGTGGGTTTTGGTCTTCAACACATCCAGTGAAATTTTGAGCTGTCTGTGTTTGCTACAAGAGGAGATAACACAAAGTATGCGCTTTTGTTATTTCCATTGCTTTCAATGCATTTTGGCCTAAAACTTGCATTTGCTGTTTTCTCTTAAACGCAACATGGGAGAAAAACCATTTCACATCACATTTGTGGGTTTTTGTCTTCAACACATCCAGTGAATTTTTGAGCTGTCTGTGTTTGCTACAAGAGGAGATAACACAAAGTATGTGCTTTTGTTGTTTCCATTGCTTTCAATGCATTTTGGCCTAAAACGTGCATTTGCTGTTTTCTCTTAAACACAACATGGGAGAAAAACCATTTCACATCACATTTGTGGGTCTTGGTCTTCAACACATCCAGTGAAATTTTGAGCTGTCTGTGTTTGCTACAAGAGGAGATATCACAAAGTATGCGCTTTTGTTATTTCCATTGCTTTCAATGCATTTTGGCCTAAAACTTGCATTTGCTGTTTTCTCTTAAACGCAACATGGGAGAAAAACCATTTCACATCACATTTGTGGGTCTTGGTCTTCAACACATCCAGTGAAATTTTGAGCTGTCTGTGTTTGCTACAAGAGGAGATAACACAAAGTATGCGCTTTTGTGTTTTCATTGCTTTCAATGCATTTTGGCCTAAAATGTGCATTTGCTGTTTTCTCTTAAACGCAACATGGGAGAAAAACCATTTCACATCACATTTGTGGGTCTTGGTCTTCAACACATCCAGTGAAATTTTGAGCTGTCTGTGTTTGCTACAAGAGGAGATATCACAAAGTATGCGCTTTTGTTATTTCCATTGCTTTCAATGCATTTTGGCCTAAAACTTGCATTTGCTGTTTTCTCTTAAATGCAACATGGGAGAAAAACCATTTCACATCACATTTGTGGGTTTTGGTCTTCAACACATCCAGTGAAATTTTGAGCTGTCTGTGATTGCTACAAGAGGAGATAACACAAAGTATGCGCTTTTGTTGTTTCCATTGCTTTCAATGCATTTTGGCCTAAAACGTGCATTTGCTGTTTTCTCTTAAACGCAACATGGGAGAAAAACCATTTCACATCACATTTGTGGGTCTTGGTCTTCAACACATCCAGTGAAATTTTGAGCTGTCTGTGTTTGCTACAAGAGGAGATATCACAAAGTATGCGCTTTTGTTGTTTTCATTGCTTTCAATGCATTTTGGCCTAAAACGTGCATTTGCTGTTTTCTCTTAAACGCAACATGGGAGAAAAACCATTTCACATCACATTTGTGCGTCTTGGTCTTCAACGCATCCAGTGAAATTTTGAGCTGTCTGTGTTTGCTACAAGAGGAGATATCACAAAGTATGCGCTTTTGTTATTTCCATTGCTTTCAATGTATTTTGGCCTAAAACTTGCATTTGCTGTTTTCTCTTAAACGCAACATGGGAGAAAAACCATTTCACATCACATTTGTGGGTTTTGGTCTTCAACACATCCAGTGAAATTTTGAGCTGTCTGTGTTTGCTACAAGAGGAGATAACACAAAGTATGCGCTTTTGTGTTTCCATTGCTTTCAATGCATTTTGGCCTCAAATGTGCATTTGCTGTTTTCTCTTAAACGCAACATGGGAGAAAAACCATTTCACATCACATTTGTGGGTCTTGGTCTTCAACGCATCCAGTGAAATTTTGAGCTGTCTGTGTTTGCTACAAGAGGAGATATCACAAAGTATGCGCTTTTGTTATTTCCATTGCTTTCAATGCATTTTGGCCTAAAACTTGCATTTGCTGTTTTCTCTTAAACGCAACATGGGAGAAAAACCATTTCACATCACATTTGTGGGTTTTGGTCTTCAACACATCCAGTGAAATTTTGAGCTGTCTGTGTTTGCTACAAGAGGAGATAACACAAAGTATGCGCTTTTGTTGTTTCCATTGCTTTCAATGCATTTTGGCCTAAAACGTGCATTTGCTGTTTTCTCTTAAACGCAACATGGGAGAAAAACCATTTCACATCACATTTGTGGGTCTTGGTCTTCAACACATCCAGTGAAATTTTGAGCTGTCTGTGTTTGCTACAAGAGGAGATATCACAAAGTATGCGCTTTTGTTGTTTTCATTGCTTTCAATGCATTTTGGCCTAAAACGTGCATTTGCTGTTTTCTCTTAAACGCAACATGGAAGAAAAACCATTTCACATCACATTTGTGGGTCTTGGTCTTCAACACATCCAGTGCAATTTTGAGCTGTCTGTGTTTGCTACAAGAGGAGATATCACAAAGTATGGACTTTTGTTATTTCCATTGCTTTCAATGCATTTTGGCCTAAAACTTGCATTTGCTGTTTTCTCTTAAAAGCAACATGGGAGAAAAACCATTTCACATCACATTTGTGGGTCTTGGTCTTCAACACATCCAGTGAAATTTTAAGCTGTCTGTGTTTGCTACAAGAGGAGATATCACAAAGTATGCGCTTTTGTTGTTTCCATTGCTTTCAAAGCATTTTGGCCTAAAACGTGCATTTGCTGTTTTCTCTTAAACGCAACATGGGAGAAAAACCATTTCACATCACATTTGTGGGTCTTGGTCTTCAACACATCCAGTGAAATTTTGAGCTGTCTGTGTTTGCTAGAAGAGGAGATATCACAAAGTATGCGCTTTTGTTATTTCCATTGCTTTCAATGCATTTTGGCCTAAAACTTGCATTTGCTGTTTTCTCTTAAATGTAACATGGGAGAAAAACCATTTCACATCACATTTGTGGGTTTTGGTCTTCAACACATCCAGTGAAATTTTGAGCTGTCTGTGTTTGTTACAAGAGGAGATAACACAAAGTATTCTCTTTTGTTGTTTCCATTGCTTTCAATGCATTTTGGCCTAAAACGTGCATTTGCTGTTTTCTCTTAAACGCAACATGGGAGAAAAACCATTTCACATCACATTTGTGGGTCTTGGTCTTCAACGCATCCAGTGAAATTTTGAGCTGTCTGTGTTTGCTACAAGAGGAGATATCACAAAGTATGCGCTTTTGTTATTTCCATTGCTTTCAATGTATTTTGGCCTAAAACTTGCATTTGCTGTTTACTCTTAAACGCAACATGGGAGAAAAACCATTTCACATCACATTTGTGGGTTTTGGTCTTCAACACATCCAGTGAAATTTTGAGCTGTCTGTGTTTGCTACAAGAGGAGATAACACAAAGTATGCGCTTTTGTGTTTCCATTGCTTTCAATGCATTTTGGCCTCAAACGTGCATTTGCTGTTTTCTCTTAAACGCAACATGGGAGAAAAACCATTTCACATCACATTTGTGGGTCTTGGTCTTCAACACATCCAGTGAAATTTTGAGCTGTCTGTGTTTGCTACAAGAGGAGATATCACAAAGTATGCGCTTTTGTTATTTCCATTGCTTTCAATGCATTTTGGCCTAAAACTTGCATTTGCTGTTTTCTCTTAAACGCAACATGGGAGAAAAACCATTTCACATCACATTTGTGGGTTTTGGTCTTCAACACATCCAGTGAAATTTTGAGCTGTCTGTGTTTGCTACAAGAGGAGATAACACAAAGTATGCGCTTTTGTTGTTTCCATTGCTTTCAATGCATTTTGGCCTAAAACGTGCATTTGCTGTTTTCTCTTAAACGCAACATGGGAGAAAAACCATTTCACATCACATTTGTGGGTCTTGGTCTTCAACACATCCAGTGAAATTTTGAGCTGTCTGTGTTTGCTACAAGAGGAGATATCACAAAGTATGCGCTTTTGTTGTTTCCATTGCTTTCAAAGCATTTTGGCCTAAAACGTGCATTTGCTGTTTTCTCTTAAACGCAACATGGGAGAAAAACCATTTCACATCACATTTGTGGGTCTTGGTCTTCAACACATCCAGTGAAATTTTGAGCTGTCTGTGTTTGCTACAAGAGGAGATATCACAAAGTATGCGCTTTTGTTGTTTTCATTGCTTTCAATGCATTTTGGCCTAAAACGTGCATTTGATGTTTTCTCTTAAACGCAACATGGGAGAAAAACCATTTCACATCACATTTGTGGGTCTTGGTCTTCAACACATCCAGTGCAATTTTGAGCTGTCTGTGTTTGCTACAAGAGGAGATATCACAAAGTATGGACTTTTGTTATTTCCATTGCTTTCAATGCATTTTGGCCTAAAACTTGCATTTGCTGTTTTCTCTTAAAAGCAACATGGGAGAAAAACCATTTCACATCACATTTGTGGGTCTTGGTCTTCAACACATCCAGTGAAATTTTGAGCTGTCTGTGTTTGCTACAAGAGGAGATATCACAAAGTATGCGCTTTTGTTGTTTCCATTGCTTTCAAAGCATTTTGGCCTAAAACGTGCATTTGCTGTTTTCTCTTAAATGCAACATGGGAGAAAAACCATTTCACATCACATTTGTGGGTCTTGGTCTTCAACACATCCAGTGAAATTTTGAGCTGTCTGTGTTTGCTACAAGAGGAGATATCACAAAGTATGCGCTTTTGTTGTTTTCATTGCTTTCAATGCATTTTGGCCTAAAACTTGCATTTGCTGTTTTCTCTTAAACGCAACATGGGAGAAAAACCATTTCACATCACATTTGTGGGTCTTGGTCTTCAACACATCCAGTGCAATTTTGAGCTGTCTGTGTTTGCTACAAGAGGAGATATCACAAAGTATGGACTTTTGTTATTTCCATTGCTTTCAATGCATTTTGGCCTAAAACTTGCATTTGCTGTTTTCTCTTAAAAGCAACATGGGAGAAAAACCATTTCACATCACATTTGTGGGTCTTGGTCTTCAACACATCCAGTGAAATTTTGAGCTGTCTGTGTTTGCTACAAGAGGAGATATCACAAAGTATGCGATTTTGTTGTTTCCATTGCTTTCAATGCATTTTGGCCTAAAACTTGCATTTGCTGTTTTCTCTTAAAAGCAACATGGGAGAAAAACCATTTCACATCACATTTGTGGGTCTTGGTCTTCAACACATCCAGTGAAATTTTGAGCTGTCTGTGTTTGCTACAAGAGGAGATATCACAAAGTATGCGCTTTTGTTGTTTCCATTGCTTTCAATGCATTTTGGCATAAAACGAGCATTTGCTGTTTTCTCTTAAACGCAACATGGGAGAAAAACCATTTCACATCACATTTGTGGGTCTTGGTCTTCAACACATCCAGTGATATTTTGAGCTGTCTGTGTTTTTGCTACAAGAGGAGATATCACAAAGTATGCGCTTTTGTTGTTTTCATTGCTTTCAAAGCATTTTGGCCTAAAACGTGCATTTGCTGTTTTCTCTTAAACGCAACATGGGAGAAAAACCATTTCACATCACATTTGTGGGTCTTGGTCTTCAACACATCCAGTGAAATTTTGAGCTGTCTGTGTTTGCTACAAGAGGAGATATCACAAAGTATGCGCTTTTGTTATTTCCATTGCTTTCAATGCATTTTGGCCTAAAACTTGCATTTGCTGTTTTCTCTTAAACGCAACATGGGAGAAAAAACATTTCACATCACATTTGTGGGACTTGGTCTTCAACACATCCAGTGAAATTTTGAGCTGTCTGTGTTTGCTAAAAGAGGAGATATCACAAAGTATGCGCTTTTGTTGTTTCCATTGCTTTCAAAGCATTTTGGCCTAAAACGTGCATTTGCTGTTTTCTCTTAAACGCAACATGGGAGAAAAACCATTTCACATCACATTTGTGGGTCTTGGTCTTCAACACATCCAGTGAAATTTTGAGCTGTCTGTGTTTGCTACAAGAGGAGATATCTCAAAGTATGCACTTTTGTTATTTCCATTGCTTTCAATGCATTTTGGCCTAAAACTAGCATTTGCTGTTTTCTCTTAAAAGCAACATGGGAGAAAAACCATTTCACATCACATTTGTGGGTCTTGGTCTTCAACACATTCAGTGAAATTTTGAGCTGTCTGTGTTTGCTACAAGAGGAGATATCACAAAGTATGCGCTTTTGTTGTTTCCATTGCTTTCAATGCATTTTGGCCTAAAACGTGCATTTGCTGTTTTCTCTTAAACGCAACATGGGAGAAAAACCTTTTCACATCATATTTGTGGGTCTTGGTCTTCAACACATCCAGTGCAATTTTGAGCTGTCTGTGTTTGCTACAAGAGGAGATATCACAAAGTATGGACTTTTGTTATTTCCATTGCTTTCAATGCATTTTGGCCTAAAACTTGCATTTGCTGTTTTCTCTTAAAAAGCAACATGGGAGAAAAACCATTTCACATCACATTTGTGGGTCTTGGTCTTCAACACATCCAGTGAAATTTTGAGCTGTCTGTGTTTGCTACAAGAGGAGATATCACAAAGTATGCGCTTTTGTTGTTTCCATTGCTTTCAAAGCATTTTGGCCTAAAACGTGCATTTGCTGTTTTCTCTTAAACGCAACATGGGAGAAAAACCATTTCACATCACATTTGTGGGTCTTGGTCTTCAACACATCCAGTGAATTTTTGAGCTGTCTGTGTTTGCTACAAGAGGAGATAACACAAAGTATGCGCTTTTGTGTTTTCATTGCTTTCAATGCATTTTGGCCTAAAACGTGTATTTGCTGTTTTCTCTTAAACGCAACATGGGAGAAAAACCATTTCACATCACATTTGTGGGTCTTGGTCTTCAACACATCCAGTGAAATTTTGAGCTGTCTGTGTTTGCTACAAGAGGAGATATCACAAAGTATGCGCTTTTGTTATTTCCATTGCTTTCAATGCATTTTGGCCTAAAACTTGCATTTGCTGTTTTCTCTTAAATGCAACATGGGAGAAAAACCATTTCACATCACATTTGTGGGTTTTGGTCTTCAACACATCCAGTGAAATTTTGAGCTGTCTGTGTTTGCTACAAGAGGAGATAACACAAAGTATGTGCTTTTGTTGTTTCCATTGCTTTCAATGCATTGTGGCCTAAAACTTGCATTTGCTGTTTTCTCTTAAATGCAACATGGGAGAAAAACCATTTCACATCACATTTGTGGGTCTTGGTCTTCAACACATCCAGTGAAATTTTGAGCTGTCTGTGTTTGCTACAAGAGGAGATATCACAAAGTATGCGCTTTTGTTATTTCCATTGCTTTCAAAGCATTTTGGCCTAAAACTTGCATTTGCTGTTTTCTCTTAAACGCAACATGGGAGAAAAACCATTTCACATCACATTTGTGGGTCTTGGTCTTCAACACATCCAGTGCAATTTTGAGCTGTCTGTGTTTGCTACAAGAGGAGATATCACAAAGTATGCGCTTTTGTTGTTTTCATTGCTTTCAATGCATTTTGGCCTAAAACGTGCATTTGCTGTTTTCTCTTAAACGCAACATGGGAGAAAAACCATTTCACATCACATTTGTGGGTCTTGGTCTTCAACACATCCAGTGAAATTTTGAGCTGTCTGTGTTTGCTACAAGAGGAGATATCACAAAGTATGCGCTTTTGTTATTTCCATTGCTTTCAATGTATTTTGGCCTAAAACGTGCATTTGCTGTTTTCTCTTAAAAGCAACATGGGAGAAAAACCATTTCACATCACATTTGTGGGTTTTGGTCTTCAACACATCCAGTGAAATTTTGAGCTGTCTGTGTTTGCTACAAGAGGAGATAACACAAAGTATGCGCTTTTGTTATTTCCATTGCTTTCAATGCATTTTGGCCAAAAACTTGCATTTGCTGTTTTCTCTTAAACGCAACATGGGAGAAAAACCATTTCACATCACATTTGTGGGTTTTGGTCTTCAACACATCCAGTGAAATTTTGAGCTGTCTGTGTTTGCTACAAGAGGAGATATCACAAAGTATGCGCTTTTGTTGTTTCCATTGCTTTCAAAGCATTTTGGCCTAAAACGTGCAGTTGCTGTTTTCTCTTAAACGCAACATGGGAGAAAAACCATTTCACATCACATTTGTGGGTCTTGGTCTTCAACACATCCAGTGAAATTTTGAGCTGTCTGTGTTTGCTACAAGAGGAGATATCACAAAGTATGCGCTTTTGTTATTTCCATTGCTTTCAATGCATTTTGGCCTAAAACTTGCATTTGCTGTTTTCTCTTAAATGCAACATGGGAGAAAAACCATTTCACATCACATTTGTGGGTTTTGGTCTTCAACACATCCAGTGAAATTTTGAGCTGTCTGTGTTTGCCTCAAGAGGAGATAACACAAAGTATGCTCTTTTGTTGTTTCCATTGCTTTCAATGCATTTTGGCCTAAAACGTGCATTTGCTGTTTTCTCTTAAACGCAACATGGGAGAAAAACCATTTCACATCACATTTGTGGGTCTTGGTCTTCAACACATCCAGTGAAATTTTGAGCTGTCTGTGTTTGCTACAAGAGGAGATATCACAAAGTATGCGCTTTTGTTGTTTCCATTGCTTTCAAAGCATTTTGGCCTAAAACGTGCATTTGCTGTTTTCTCTTAAACGCAACATGGGAGAAAAACCATTTCACATCACATTTGTGGGTCTTGGTCTTCAACACATCCAGTGAAATTTTGAGCTGTCTGTGTTTGCTACAAGAGGAGATATCACAAAGTATGCGCTTTTGTTGTTTTCATTGCTTTCAATGCATTTTGGCCTAAAACGTGCATTTGTTGTTTTCTCTTAAACGCAACATGGGAGAAAAACCATTTCACATCACATTTGTGGGTCTTGGTCTTCAACACATCCAGTGCAATTTTGAGCTGTCTGTGTTTGCTACAAGAGGAGATATCACAAAGTATGGACTTTTGTTATTTCCATTGCTTTCAATGCATTTTGTCCTAAAACTTGCATTTGCTGTTTTCTCTTAAAAGCAACATGGGAGAAAAACCATTTCACATCACATTTGTGGGTCTTGGTCTTCAACACATCCAGTGAAATTTTGAGCTGTCTGTGTTTGCTACAAGAGGAGATATCACAAAGTATGCGCTTTTGTTGTTTCCATTGCTTTGAAAGCATTTTGGCCTAAAACGTGCATTTGCTGTTTTCTCTTAAACGCAACATGGGAGAAAAACCATTTCACATCACATTTGTGGGTCTTGGTCTTCAACACATCCAGTGAAATTTTGAGCTGTCTGTGTTTGCTACAAGAGGAGATATCACAAAGTATGCGCTTTTGTTATTTCCATTGCTTTCAATGCATTTTGGCCTAAAACTTGCATTTGCTGTTTTCTCTTAAATGCAACATGGGAGAAAAACCATTTCACATCACATTTGTGGGTTTTGGTCTTCAACACATCCAGTGAAATTTTGAGCTGTCTGTGTTTGCTACAAGAGGAGATAACACAAAGTATGCTCTTTTGTTGTTTCCATTGCTTTCAATGCATTTTGGCCTAAAACGTGCATTTGCTGTTTTCTCTTAAACGCAACATGGGAGAAAAACCATTTCACATCACATTTGTGGGTCTTGGTCTTCAACACATCCAGTGAAATTTTGAGCTGTCTGTGTTTGCTACAAGAGGAGATATCACAAAGTATGCGCTTTTGTTGTTTCCATTGCTTTCAAAGCATTTTGGCCTAAAACGTGCATTTGCTGTTTTCTCTTAAACGCAACATGGGAGAAAAACCATTTCACATCACATTTGTGGGTCTTGGTCTTCAACACATCCAGTGAAATTTTGAGCTGTCTGTGTTTGCTACAAGAGGAGATATCACAAAGTATGCGCTTTTGTTGTTTCCATTGCTTTCAAAGCATTTTGGCCTAAAACGTGCATTTGCTGTTTTCTCTTAAACGCAACATGGGAGAAAAACCATTTCACATCACATTTGTGGGTCTTGGTCTTCAACACATCCAGTGAATTTTTGAGCTGTCTGTGTTTGCTACAAGAGGAGATAACACAAAGTATGCGCTTTTGTGTTTTCATTGCTTTCAATGCATTTTGGCCTAAAACGTGTATTTGCTGTTTTCTCTTAAACGCAACATGGGAGAAAAACCATTTCACATCACATTTGTGGGTCTTGGTCTTCAACACATCCAGTGAAATTTTGAGCTGTCTGTGTTTGCTACAAGAGGAGATATCACAAAGTATGCGCTTTTGTTATTTCCATTGCTTTCAATGCATTTTGGCCTAAAACTTGCATTTGCTGTTTTCTCTTAAAAAGCAACATGGGAGAAAAACCATTTCACATCACATTTGTGGGTCTTGGTCTTCAACACATCCAGTGAAATTTTGAGCTGTCTGTGTTTGCTACAAGAGGAGATATCACAAAGTATGCGCTTTTGTTGTTTCCATTGCTTTCAAAGCATTTTGGCCTAAAACGTGCATTTGCTGTTTTCTCTTAAACGCAACATGGGAGAAAAACCATTTCACATCACATTTGTGGGTCTTGGTCTTCAACACATCCAGTGAATTTTTGAGCTGTCTGTGTTTGCTACAAGAGGAGATAACACAAAGTATGCGCTTTTGTGTTTTCATTGCTTTCAATGCATTTTGGCCTAAAACGTGTATTTGCTGTTTTCTCTTAAACGCAACATGGGAGAAAAACCATTTCACATCACATTTGTGGGTCTTGGTCTTCAACACATCCAGTGAAATTTTGAGCTGTCTGTGTTTGCTACAAGAGGAGATATCACAAAGTATGCGCTTTTGTTATTTCCATTGCTTTCAATGCATTTTGGCCTAAAACTTGCATTTGCTGTTTTCTCTTAAATGCAACATGGGAGAAAAACCATTTCACATCACATTTGTGGGTTTTGGTCTTCAACACATCCAGTGAAATTTTGAGCTGTCTGTGTTTGCTACAAGAGGAGATAACACAAAGTATGTGCTTTTGTTGTTTCCATTGCTTTCAATGCATTGTGGCCTAAAACTTGCATTTGCTGTTTTCTCTTAAATGCAACATGGGAGAAAAACCATTTCACATCACATTTGTGGGTCTTGGTCTTCAACACATCCAGTGAAATTTTGAGCTGTCTGTGTTTGCTACAAGAGGAGATATCACAAAGTATGCGCTTTTGTTATTTCCATTGCTTTCAAAGCATTTTGGCCTAAAACTTGCATTTGCTGTTTTCTCTTAAACGCAACATGGGAGAAAAACCATTTCACATCACATTTGTGGGTCTTGGTCTTCAACACATCCAGTGCAATTTTGAGCTGTCTGTGTTTGCTACAAGAGGAGATATCACAAAGTATGCGCTTTTGTTGTTTTCATTGCTTTCAATGCATTTTGGCCTAAAACGTGCATTTGCTGTTTTCTCTTAAACGCAACATGGGAGAAAAACCATTTCACATCACATTTGTGGGTCTTGGTCTTCAACACATCCAGTGAATTTTTGAGCTGTCTGTGTTTGCTACAAGAGGAGATAACACAAAGTATGCGCTTTTGTGTTTTCATTGCTTTCAATGCATTTTGGCCTAAAACGTGTATTTGCTGTTTTCTCTTAAACGCAACATGGGAGAAAAACCATTTCACATCACATTTGTGGGTCTTGGTCTTCAACACATCCAGTGAAATTTTGAGCTGTCTGTGTTTGCTACAAGAGGAGATATCACAAAGTATGCGCTTTTGTTATTTCCATTGCTTTCAATGCATTTTGGCCTAAAACTTGCATTTGCTGTTTTCTCTTAAATGCAACATGGGAGAAAAACCATTTCACATCACATTTGTGGGTTTTGGTCTTCAACACATCCAGTGAAATTTTGAGCTGTCTGTGTTTGCTACAAGAGGAGATAACACAAAGTATGTGCTTTTGTTGTTTCCATTGCTTTCAATGCATTGTGGCCTAAAACTTGCATTTGCTGTTTTCTCTTAAATGCAACATGGGAGAAAAACCATTTCACATCACATTTGTGGGTCTTGGTCTTCAACACATCCAGTGAAATTTTGAGCTGTCTGTGTTTGCTACAAGAGGAGATATCACAAAGTATGCGCTTTTGTTATTTCCATTGCTTTCAAAGCATTTTGGCCTAAAACTTGCATTTGCTGTTTTCTCTTAAACGCAACATGGGAGAAAAACCATTTCACATCACATTTGTGGGTCTTGGTCTTCAACACATCCAGTGCAATTTTGAGCTGTCTGTGTTTGCTACAAGAGGAGATATCACAAAGTATGCGCTTTTGTTGTTTTCATTGCTTTCAATGCATTTTGGCCTAAAACGTGCATTTGCTGTTTTCTCTTAAACGCAACATGGGAGAAAAACCATTTCACATCACATTTGTGGGTCTTGGTCTTCAACACATCCAGTGAAATTTTGAGCTGTCTGTGTTTGCTACAAGAGGAGATATCACAAAGTATGCGCTTTTGTTATTTCCATTGCTTTCAATGTATTTTGGCCTAAAACGTGCATTTGCTGTTTTCTCTTAAAAGCAACATGGGAGAAAAACCATTTCACATCACATTTGTGGGTTTTGGTCTTCAACACATCCAGTGAAATTTTGAGCTGTCTGTGTTTGCTACAAGAGGAGATAACACAAAGTATGCGCTTTTGTTATTTCCATTGCTTTCAATGCATTTTGGCCAAAAACTTGCATTTGCTGTTTTCTCTTAAACGCAACATGGGAGAAAAACCATTTCACATCACATTTGTGGGTTTTGGTCTTCAACACATCCAGTGAAATTTTGAGCTGTCTGTGTTTGCTACAAGAGGAGATATCACAAAGTATGCGCTTTTGTTGTTTCCATTGCTTTCAAAGCATTTTGGCCTAAAACGTGCAGTTGCTGTTTTCTCTTAAACGCAACATGGGAGAAAAACCATTTCACATCACATTTGTGGGTCTTGGTCTTCAACACATCCAGTGAAATTTTGAGCTGTCTGTGTTTGCTACAAGAGGAGATATCACAAAGTATGCGCTTTTGTTATTTCCATTGCTTTCAATGCATTTTGGCCTAAAACTTGCATTTGCTGTTTTCTCTTAAATGCAACATGGGAGAAAAACCATTTCACATCACATTTGTGGGTTTTGGTCTTCAACACATCCAGTGAAATTTTGAGCTGTCTGTGTTTGCCTCAAGAGGAGATAACACAAAGTATGCTCTTTTGTTGTTTCCATTGCTTTCAATGCATTTTGGCCTAAAACGTGCATTTGCTGTTTTCTCTTAAACGCAACATGGGAGAAAAACCATTTCACATCACATTTGTGGGTCTTGGTCTTCAACACATCCAGTGAAATTTTGAGCTGTCTGTGTTTGCTACAAGAGGAGATATCACAAAGTATGCGCTTTTGTTGTTTCCATTGCTTTCAAAGCATTTTGGCCTAAAACGTGCATTTGCTGTTTTCTCTTAAACGCAACATGGGAGAAAAACCATTTCACATCACATTTGTGGGTCTTGGTCTTCAACACATCCAGTGAAATTTTGAGCTGTCTGTGTTTGCTACAAGAGGAGATATCACAAAGTATGCGCTTTTGTTGTTTTCATTGCTTTCAATGCATTTTGGCCTAAAACGTGCATTTGTTGTTTTCTCTTAAACGCAACATGGGAGAAAAACCATTTCACATCACATTTGTGGGTCTTGGTCTTCAACACATCCAGTGCAATTTTGAGCTGTCTGTGTTTGCTACAAGAGGAGATATCACAAAGTATGGACTTTTGTTATTTCCATTGCTTTCAATGCATTTTGTCCTAAAACTTGCATTTGCTGTTTTCTCTTAAAAGCAACATGGGAGAAAAACCATTTCACATCACATTTGTGGGTCTTGGTCTTCAACACATCCAGTGAAATTTTGAGCTGTCTGTGTTTGCTACAAGAGGAGATATCACAAAGTATGCGCTTTTGTTGTTTCCATTGCTTTGAAAGCATTTTGGCCTAAAACGTGCATTTGCTGTTTTCTCTTAAACGCAACATGGGAGAAAAACCATTTCACATCACATTTGTGGGTCTTGGTCTTCAACACATCCAGTGAAATTTTGAGCTGTCTGTGTTTGCTACAAGAGGAGATATCACAAAGTATGCGCTTTTGTTATTTCCATTGCTTTCAATGCATTTTGGCCTAAAACTTGCATTTGCTGTTTTCTCTTAAATGCAACATGGGAGAAAAACCATTTCACATCACATTTGTGGGTTTTGGTCTTCAACACATCCAGTGAAATTTTGAGCTGTCTGTGTTTGCTACAAGAGGAGATAACACAAAGTATGCTCTTTTGTTGTTTCCATTGCTTTCAATGCATTTTGGCCTAAAACGTGCATTTGCTGTTTTCTCTTAAACGCAACATGGGAGAAAAACCATTTCACATCACATTTGTGGGTCTTGGTCTTCAACACATCCAGTGAAATTTTGAGCTGTCTGTGTTTGCTACAAGAGGAGATATCACAAAGTATGCGCTTTTGTTGTTTCCATTGCTTTCAAAGCATTTTGGCCTAAAACGTGCATTTGCTGTTTTCTCTTAAACGCAACATGGGAGAAAAACCATTTCACATCACATTTGTGGGTCTTGGTCTTCAACACATCCAGTGAAATTTTGAGCTGTCTGTGTTTGCTACAAGAGGAGATATCACAAAGTATGCGCTTTTGTTGTTTCCATTGCTTTCAAAGCATTTTGGCCTAAAACGTGCATTTGCTGTTTTCTCTTAAACGCAACATGGGAGAAAAACCATTTCACATCACATTTGTGGGTCTTGGTCTTCAACACATCCAGTGAATTTTTGAGCTGTCTGTGTTTGCTACAAGAGGAGATAACACAAAGTATGCGCTTTTGTGTTTTCATTGCTTTCAATGCATTTTGGCCTAAAACGTGTATTTGCTGTTTTCTCTTAAACGCAACATGGGAGAAAAAACCATTTCACATCACATTTGTGGGTCTTGGTCTTCAACACATCCAGTGAAATTTTGAGCTGTCTGTGTTTGCTACAAGAGGAGATATCACAAAGTATGCGCTTTTGTTATTTCCATTGCTTTCAATGCATTTTGGCCTAAAACTTGCATTTGCTGTTTTCTCTTAAAAAGCAACATGGGAGAAAAACCATTTCACATCACATTTGTGGGTCTTGGTCTTCAACACATCCAGTGAAATTTTGAGCTGTCTGTGTTTGCTACAAGAGGAGATATCACAAAGTATGCGCTTTTGTTGTTTCCATTGCTTTCAAAGCATTTTGGCCTAAAACGTGCATTTGCTGTTTTCTCTTAAACGCAACATGGGAGAAAAACCATTTCACATCACATTTGTGGGTCTTGGTCTTCAACACATCCAGTGAATTTTTGAGCTGTCTGTGTTTGCTACAAGAGGAGATAACACAAAGTATGCGCTTTTGTGTTTTCATTGCTTTCAATGCATTTTGGCCTAAAACGTGTATTTGCTGTTTTCTCTTAAACGCAACATGGGAGAAAAACCATTTCACATCACATTTGTGGGTCTTGGTCTTCAACACATCCAGTGAAATTTTGAGCTGTCTGTGTTTGCTACAAGAGGAGATATCACAAAGTATGCGCTTTTGTTATTTCCATTGCTTTCAATGCATTTTGGCCTAAAACTTGCATTTGCTGTTTTCTCTTAAATGCAACATGGGAGAAAAACCATTTCACATCACATTTGTGGGTTTTGGTCTTCAACACATCCAGTGAAATTTTGAGCTGTCTGTGTTTGCTACAAGAGGAGATAACACAAAGTATGTGCTTTTGTTGTTTCCATTGCTTTCAATGCATTGTGGCCTAAAACTTGCATTTGCTGTTTTCTCTTAAATGCAACATGGGAGAAAAACCATTTCACATCACATTTGTGGGTCTTGGTCTTCAACACATCCAGTGAAATTTTGAGCTGTCTGTGTTTGCTACAAGAGGAGATATCACAAAGTATGCGCTTTTGTTATTTCCATTGCTTTCAAAGCATTTTGGCCTAAAACTTGCATTTGCTGTTTTCTCTTAAACGCAACATGGGAGAAAAACCATTTCACATCACATTTGTGGGTCTTGGTCTTCAACACATCCAGTGCAATTTTGAGCTGTCTGTGTTTGCTACAAGAGGAGATATCACAAAGTATGCGCTTTTGTTGTTTTCATTGCTTTCAATGCATTTTGGCCTAAAACGTGCATTTGCTGTTTTCTCTTAAACGCAACATGGGAGAAAAACCATTTCACATCACATTTGTGGGTCTTGGTCTTCAACACATCCAGTGAAATTTTGAGCTGTCTGTGTTTGCTACAAGAGGAGATATCACAAAGTATGCGCTTTTGTTATTTCCATTGCTTTCAATGTATTTTGGCCTAAAACGTGCATTTGCTGTTTTCTCTTAAAAGCAACATGGGAGAAAAACCATTTCACATCACATTTGTGGGTTTTGGTCTTCAACACATCCAGTGAAATTTTGAGCTGTCTGTGTTTGCTACAAGAGGAGATAACACAAAGTATGCGCTTTTGTTATTTCCATTGCTTTCAATGCATTTTGGCCAAAAACTTGCATTTGCTGTTTTCTCTTAAACGCAACATGGGAGAAAAACCATTTCACATCACATTTGTGGGTTTTGGTCTTCAACACATCCAGTGAAATTTTGAGCTGTCTGTGTTTGCTACAAGAGGAGATATCACAAAGTATGCGCTTTTGTTGTTTCCATTGCTTTCAAAGCATTTTGGCCTAAAACGTGCAGTTGCTGTTTTCTCTTAAACGCAACATGGGAGAAAAACCATTTCACATCACATTTGTGGGTCTTGGTCTTCAACACATCCAGTGAAATTTTGAGCTGTCTGTGTTTGCTACAAGAGGAGATATCACAAAGTATGCGCTTTTGTTATTTCCATTGCTTTCAATGCATTTTGGCCTAAAACTTGCATTTGCTGTTTTCTCTTAAATGCAACATGGGAGAAAAACCATTTCACATCACATTTGTGGGTTTTGGTCTTCAACACATCCAGTGAAATTTTGAGCTGTCTGTGTTTGCCTCAAGAGGAGATAACACAAAGTATGCTCTTTTGTTGTTTCCATTGCTTTCAATGCATTTTGGCCTAAAACGTGCATTTGCTGTTTTCTCTTAAACGCAACATGGGAGAAAAACCATTTCACATCACATTTGTGGGTCTTGGTCTTCAACACATCCAGTGAAATTTTGAGCTGTCTGTGTTTGCTACAAGAGGAGATATCACAAAGTATGCGCTTTTGTTGTTTCCATTGCTTTCAAAGCATTTTGGCCTAAAACGTGCATTTGCTGTTTTCTCTTAAACGCAACATGGGAGAAAAACCATTTCACATCACATTTGTGGGTCTTGGTCTTCAACACATCCAGTGAAATTTTGAGCTGTCTGTGTTTGCTACAAGAGGAGATATCACAAAGTATGCGCTTTTGTTGTTTTCATTGCTTTCAATGCATTTTGGCCTAAAACGTGCATTTGTTGTTTTCTCTTAAACGCAACATGGGAGAAAAACCATTTCACATCACATTTGTGGGTCTTGGTCTTCAACACATCCAGTGCAATTTTGAGCTGTCTGTGTTTGCTACAAGAGGAGATATCACAAAGTATGGACTTTTGTTATTTCCATTGCTTTCAATGCATTTTGTCCTAAAACTTGCATTTGCTGTTTTCTCTTAAAAGCAACATGGGAGAAAAACCATTTCACATCACATTTGTGGGTCTTGGTCTTCAACACATCCAGTGAAATTTTGAGCTGTCTGTGTTTGCTACAAGAGGAGATATCACAAAGTATGCGCTTTTGTTGTTTCCATTGCTTTGAAAGCATTTTGGCCTAAAACGTGCATTTGCTGTTTTCTCTTAAACGCAACATGGGAGAAAAACCATTTCACATCACATTTGTGGGTCTTGGTCTTCAACACATCCAGTGAAATTTTGAGCTGTCTGTGTTTGCTACAAGAGGAGATATCACAAAGTATGCGCTTTTGTTATTTCCATTGCTTTCAATGCATTTTGGCCTAAAACTTGCATTTGCTGTTTTCTCTTAAATGCAACATGGGAGAAAAACCATTTCACATCACATTTGTGGGTTTTGGTCTTCAACACATCCAGTGAAATTTTGAGCTGTCTGTGTTTGCTACAAGAGGAGATAACACAAAGTATGCTCTTTTGTTGTTTCCATTGCTTTCAATGCATTTTGGCCTAAAACGTGCATTTGCTGTTTTCTCTTAAACGCAACATGGGAGAAAAACCATTTCACATCACATTTGTGGGTCTTGGTCTTCAACACATCCAGTGAAATTTTGAGCTGTCTGTGTTTGCTACAAGAGGAGATATCACAAAGTATGCGCTTTTGTTGTTTCCATTGCTTTCAAAGCATTTTGGCCTAAAACGTGCATTTGCTGTTTTCTCTTAAACGCAACATGGGAGAAAAACCATTTCACATCACATTTGTGGGTCTTGGTCTTCAACACATCCAGTGAAATTTTGAGCTGTCTGTGTTTTTGCTACAAGAGGAGATATCACAAAGTATGCGCTTTTGTTGTTTCCATTGCTTTCAAAGCATTTTGGCCTAAAACGTGCAGTTGCTGTTTTCTCTTAAACGCAACATGGGAGAAAAACCATTTCACATCACATTTGTGGGTCTTGGTCTTCAACACATCCAGTGAAATTTTGAGCTGTCTGTGTTTGCTACAAGAGGAGATATCACAAAGTATGCGCTTTTGTTATTTCCATTGCTTTCAATGCATTTTGGCCTAAAACTTGCATTTGCTGTTTTCTCTTAAACGCAACATGGGAGAAAAACCATTTCACATCACATTTGTGGGTCTTGGTCTTCAACACATCCAGTGAAATTTTGAGCTGTCTGTGTTTGCTACAAGAGGAGATATCACAAAGTATGCGCTTTTGTTGTTTCCATTGCTTTCAAAGCATTTTGGCCTAAAACGTGCATTTGCTGTTTTCTCTTAAAAGCAACATGGGAGAAAAACCATTTCACATCACATTTGTGGGTCTTGGTCTTCAACACATCCAGTGAAATTTTGAGCTGTCTGTGTTTGCTACAAGAGAAGATATCACAAAGTATGCGCTTTTGTTGTTTCCATTGCTTTAAAAGCATTTTGGCCTAAAACGTGCATTTGCTGTTTTCTCTTAAACGCAACATGGGAGAAAAACCATTTCACATCACATTTGTGGGTCTTGGTCTTCAACACATCCAGTGAAATTTTGAGCTGTCTGTGTTTGCTACAAGAGGAGATATCACAAAGTATGCGCTTTTGTTATTTCCATTGCTTTCAATGCATTTTGGCCTAAAACGTGCATTTGCTGTTTTCTCTTAAATGCAACATGGGAGAAAAACCATTTCACATCACATTTGTGGGTTTTGGTCTTCAACACATCCAGTGAAATTTTGAGCTGTCTGTGTTTGCTACAAGAGGAGATAACACAAAGTATGCTCTTTTGTTGTTTCCATTGCTTTCAATGCATTTTGGCCTAAAACGTGCATTTGCTGTTTTCTCTTAAACGCAACATGGGAGAAAAACCATTTCACATCACATTTGTGGGTCTTGGTCTTCAACACATCCAGTGAAATTTTGAGCTGTCTGTGTTTGCTACAAGAGGAGATATCACAAAGTATGTGCTTTTGTTGTTTCCATTGCTTTCAAAGCATTTTGGCCTAAAACGTGCATTTGCTGTTTTCTCTTAAACGCAACATGGGAGAAAAACCATTTCACATCACATTTGTGGGTCTTGGTCTTCAAATCATCCAGTGAAATTTTGAGCTGTCTGTGTTTGCTACAAGAGGAGATATCACAAAGTATGCGCTTTTGTTGTTTTCATTGCTTTCAATGCATTTTGGCCTAAAACTTGCATTTGCTGTTTTCTCTTAAACGCAACATGGGAGAAAAACCATTTCACATCACATTTGTGGGTCTTGGTCTTCAACACATCCAGTGCAATTTTGAGCTGTCTGTGTTTGCTACAAGAGGAGATATCACAAAGTATGGACTTTTGTTATCTCCATTGCTTTCAATGCATTTTGGCCTAAAACTTGCATTTGCTGTTTTCTCTTAAAAGCAACATGGGAGAAAAACCATTTCACATCACATTTGTGGGTCTTGGTCTTCAACACATCCAGTGAAATTTTGAGCTGTCTGTGTTTGCTAGAAGAGGAGATATCACAAAGTATGCGCTTTTGTTGTTTCCATTGCTTTCAATGCATTTTGGCCTAAAACGTGCATTTGCTGTTTTCTCTTAAACGCAACATGGGAGAAAAACCATTTCACATCACATTTGTGGGTCTTGGTCTTCAACACATCCAGTGAAATTTTGAGCTGTCTGTGTTTGCTACAAGAGGAGATATCACAAAGTATGCGCTTTTGTTGTTTTCATTGCTTTCAATGCATTTTGGCCTAAAACGTGCATTTGCTGTTTTCTCTTAAACGCAACATGGGAGAAAAACCATTTCACATCACATTTGTGGGTCTTGGTCTTCAACACATCCAGTGCAATTTTGAGCTGTCTGTGTTTGCTACAAAAGGAGATATCACAAAGTATGGACTTTTGTTATTTCCATTGCTTTCAATGCATTTTGTCCTAAAACTTGCATTTGCTGTTTTCTCTTAAAAGCAACATGGGAGAAAAACCATTTCACATCACATTTGTGGGTCTTGGTCTTCAACACATCCAGTGAAATTTTGAGCTGTCTGTGTTTGCTACAAGAGGAGATATCACAAAGTATGCGCTTTTGTTGTTTCCATTGCTTTCAAAGCATTTTGGCCTAAAACGTGCATTTGCTGTTTTCTCTTAAACGCAACATGGGAGAAAAACCATTTCACATCACATTTGTGGGTCTTGGTCTTCAACACATCCAGTGAAATTTTGAGCTGTCTGTGTTTGCTACAAGAGGAGATATCACAAAGTATGCGCTTTTGTTGTTTTCATTGCTTTCAATGCATTTTGGCCTAAAACGTGCATTTGCTGTTTTCTCTTAAACGCAACATGGGAGAAAAACCATTTCACATCACATTTGTGGGTCTTGGTCTTCAACACATCCAGTGAAATTTTGAGCTGTCTGTGTTTGCTACAAGAGGAGATATCACAAAGTATGCGCTTTTGTTGTTTCCATTGCTTTCAAAGCATTTTGGCCTAAAACGTGCATTTGCTGTTTTCTCTTAAACGCAACATGGGAGAAAAACCATTTCACATCACATTTGTGGGTCTTGTTCTTCAACACATCCAGTGAAATTTTGAGCTGTCTGTGTTTGCTAGAAGAGGAGATATCACAAAGTATGCGCTTTTGTTATTTCCATTGCTTTCAATGCATTTTGGCCTAAAACTTGCATTTGCTGTTTTCTCTTAAATGTAACATGGGAGAAAAACCATTTCACATCACATTTGTGGGTTTTGGTCTTCAACACATCCAGTGAAATTTTGAGCTGTCTGTGTTTGCTACAAGAGGAGATAACACAAAGTATTCTCTTTTGTTGTTTCCATTGCTTTCAATGCATTTTGGCCTAAAACGTGCATTTGCTGTTTTCTCTTAAACGCAACATGGGAGAAAAACCATTTCACATCACATTTGTGGGTCTTGGTCTTCAACGCATCCAGTGAAATTTTGAGCTGTCTGTGTTTGCTACAAGAGGAGATATCACAAAGTATGCGCTTTTGTTATTTCCATTGCTTTCAATGTATTTTGGCCTAAAACTTGCATTTGCTGTTTACTCTTAAACGCAACATGGGAGAAAAACCATTTCACATCACATTTGTGGGTCTTGGTCTTCAACACATCCAGTGAAATTTTGAGCTGTCTGTGTTTGCTACAAGAGGAGATATCACAAAGTATGCGCTTTTGTTATTTCCATTGCTTTCAATGCATTTTGGCCTAAAACTTGCATTTGCTGTTTTCTCTTAAACGCAACATGGGAGAAAAACCATTTCACATCACATTTGTGGGTTTTGGTCTTCAACACATCCAGTGAAATTTTGAGCTGTCTGTGTTTGCTACAAGAGGAGATAACACAAAGTATGCGCTTTTGTTGTTTCCATTGCTTTCAATGCATTTTGGCCTAAAACGTGCATTTGCTGTTTTCTCTTAAACGCAACATGGGAGAAAAACCATTTCACATCACATTTGTGGGTCTTGGTCTTCAACACATCCAGTGAAATTTTGAGCTGTCTGTGTTTGCTACAAGAGGAGATATCACAAAGTATGCGCTTTTGTTGTTTCCATTGCTTTCAAAGCATTTTGGCCTAAAACGTGCATTTGCTGTTTTCTCTTAAACGCAACATGGGAGAAAAACCATTTCACATCACATTTGTGGGTTTTGGTCTTCAACACATCCAGTGAAATTTTGAGCTGTCTGTGTTTGCTACAAGAGGAGATATCACAAAGTATGCGCTTTTGTTGTTTTCATTGCTTTCAATGCATTTTGGCCTAAAACGTGCATTTGATGTTTTCTCTTAAACGCAACATGGGAGAAAAACCATTTCACATCACATTTGTGGGTCTTGGTCTTCAACACATCCAGTGCAATTTTGAGCTGTCTGTGTTTGCTACAAGAGGAGATATCACAAAGTATGGACTTTTGTTATTTCCATTGCTTTCAATGCATTTTGGCCTAAAACTTGCATTTGCTGTTTTCTCTTAAAAGCAACATGGGAGAAAAACCATTTCACATCACATTTGTGGGTCTTGGTCTTCAACACATCCAGTGAAATTTTGAGCTGTCTGTGTTTGCTACAAGAGGAGATATCACAAAGTATGCGCTTTTGTTGTTTCCATTGCTTTCAAAGCATTTTGGCCTAAAACGTGCATTTGCTGTTTTCTCTTAAATGCAACATGGGAGAAAAACCATTTCACATCACATTTGTGGGTCTTGGTCTTCAACACATCCAGTGAAATTTTGAGCTGTCTGTGTTTGCTACAAGAGGAGATATCACAAAGTATGCGCTTTTGTTGTTTTCATTGCTTTCAATGCATTTTGGCCTAAAACTTGCATTTGCTGTTTTCTCTTAAACGCAACATGGGAGAAAAACCATTTCACATCACATTTGTGGGTCTTGGTCTTCAACACATCCAGTGCAATTTTGAGCTGTCTGTGTTTGCTACAAGAGGAGATATCACAAAGTATGGACTTTTGTTATTTCCATTGCTTTCAATGCATTTTGGCCTAAAACTTGCATTTGCTGTTTTCTCTTAAAAGCAACATGGGAGAAAAACCATTTCACATCACATTTGTGGGTCTTGGTCTTCAACACATCCAGTGAAATTTTGAGCTGTCTGTGTTTGCTACAAGAGGAGATATCACAAAGTATGCGATTTTGTTGTTTCCATTGCTTTCAATGCATTTTGGCCTAAAACTTGCATTTGCTGTTTTCTCTTAAAAGCAACATGGGAGAAAAACCATTTCACATCACATTTGTGGGTCTTGGTCTTCAACACATCCAGTGAAATTTTGAGCTGTCTGTGTTTGCTACAAGAGGAGATATCACAAAGTATGCGCTTTTGTTGTTTCCATTGCTTTCAATGCATTTTGGCATAAAACGAGCATTTGCTGTTTTCTCTTAAACGCAACATGGGAGAAAAACCATTTCACATCACATTTGTGGGTCTTGGTCTTCAACACATCCAGTGAAATTTTGAGCTGTCTGTGTTTTTGCTACAAGAGGAGATATCACAAAGTATGCGCTTTTGTTGTTTTCATTGCTTTCAAAGCATTTTGGCCTAAAACGTGCATTTGCTGTTTTCTCTTAAACGCAACATGGGAGAAAAACCATTTCACATCACATTTGTGGGTCTTGGTCTTCAACACATCCAGTGAAATTTTGAGCTGTCTGTGTTTGCTACAAGAGGAGATATCACAAAGTATGCGCTTTTGTTATTTCCATTGCTTTCAATGCATTTTGGCCTAAAACTTGCATTTGCTGTTTTCTCTTAAACGCAACATGGGAGAAAAAACATTTCACATCACATTTGTGGGACTTGGTCTTCAACACATCCAGTGAAATTTTGAGCTGTCTGTGTTTGCTACAAGAGGAGATATCACAAAGTATGCGCTTTTGTTGTTTCCATTGCTTTCAAAGCATTTTGGCCTAAAACGTGCATTTGCTGTTTTCTCTTAAACGCAACATGGGAGAAAAACCATTTCACATCACATTTGTGGGTCTTGGTCTTCAACACATCCAGTGAAATTTTGAGCTGTCTGTGTTTGCTACAAGAGGAGATATCTCAAAGTATGCACTTTTGTTATTTCCATTGCTTTCAATGCATTTTGGCCTAAAACTTGCATTTGCTGTTTTCTCTTAAAAGCAACATGGGAGAAAAACCATTTCACATCACATTTGTGGGTCTTGGTCTTCAACACATTCAGTGAAATTTTGAGCTGTCTGTGTTTGCTACAAGAGGAGATATCACAAAGTATGCGCTTTTGTTGTTTCCATTGCTTTCAATGCATTTTGGCCTAAAACGTGCATTTGCTGTTTTCTCTTAAACGCAACATGGGAGAAAAAACCTTTTCACATCATATTTTTGGGTCTTGGTCTTCAACACATCCAGTGCAATTTTGAGCTGTCTGTGTTTGCTACAAGAGGAGATATCACAAAGTATGGACTTTTGTTATTTCCATTGCTTTCAATGCATTTTGGCCTAAAACTTGCATTTGCTGTTTTCTCTTAAAAAGCAACATGGGAGAAAAAACCATTTCACATCACATTTGTGGGTCTTGGTCTTCAACACATCCAGTGAAATTTTGAGCTGTCTGTGTTTGCTACAAGAGGAGATATCACAAAGTATGCGCTTTTGTTGTTTCCATTGCTTTCAAAGCATTTTGGCCTAAAACGTGCATTTGCTGTTTTCTCTTAAACGCAACATGGGAGAAAAACCATTTCACATCACATTTGTGGGTCTTGGTCTTCAACACATCCAGTGAATTTTTGAGCTGTCTGTGTTTGCTACAAGAGGAGATAACACAAAGTATGCGCTTTTGTGTTTTCATTGCTTTCAATGCATTTTGGCCTAAAACGTGTATTTGCTGTTTTCTCTTAAACGCAACATGGGAGAAAAACCATTTCACATCACATTTGTGGGTCTTGGTCTTCAACACATCCAGTGAAATTTTGAGCTGTCTGTGTTTGCTACAAGAGGAGATATCACAAAGTATGCGCTTTTGTTATTTCCATTGCTTTCAATGCATTTTGGCCTAAAACTTGCATTTGCTGTTTTCTCTTAAATGCAACATGGGAGAAAAACCATTTCACATCACATTTGTGGGTTTTGGTCTTCAACACATCCAGTGAAATTTTGAGCTGTCTGTGTTTGCTACAAGAGGAGATAACACAAAGTATGTGCTTTTGTTGTTTCCATTGCTTTCAATGCATTGTGGCCTAAAACTTGCATTTGCTGTTTTCTCTTAAACGCAACATGGGAGAAAAACCATTTCACATCACATTTGTGGGTCTTGGTCTTCAACACATCCAGTGAAATTTTGAGCTGTCTGTGTTTGCTACAAGAGGAGATATCACAAAGTATGCGCTTTTGTTATTTCCATTGCTTTCAAAGCATTTTGGCCTAAAACTTGCATTTGCTGTTTTCTCTTAAACGCAACATGGGAGAAAAACCATTTCACATCACATTTGTGGGTCTTGGTCTTCAACACATCCAGTGCAATTTTGAGCTGTCTGTGTTTGCTACAAGAGGAGATATCACAAAGTATGCGCTTTTGTTGTTTTCATTGCTTTCAATGCATTTTGGCCTAAAACGTGCATTTGCTGTTTTCTCTTAAACGCAACATGGGAGAAAAACCATTTCACATCACATTTGTGGGTCTTGGTCTTCAACACATCCAGTGAAATTTTGAGCTGTCTGTGTTTGCTACAAGAGGAGATATCACAAAGTATGCGCTTTTGTTATTTCCATTGCTTTCAATGTATTTTGGCCTAAAACGTGCATTTGCTGTTTTCTCTTAAAAGCAACATGGGAGAAAAACCATTTCACATCACATTTGTGGGTTTTGGTCTTCAACACATCCAGTGAAATTTTGAGCTGTCTGTGTTTGCTACAAGAGGAGATATCACAAAGTATGCGCTTTTGTTGTTTCCATTGCTTTCAAAGCATTTTGGCCTAAAACGTGCAGTTGCTGTTTTCTCTTAAACGCAACATGGGAGAAAAACCATTTCACATCACATTTGTGGGTCTTGGTCTTCAACACATTCAGTGAAATTTTGAGCTGTCTGTGTTTGCTACAAGAGGAGATATCACAAAGTATGCGCTTTTGTTATTTCCATTGCTTTCAATGCATTTTGGCCTAAAACTTGCATTTGCTGTTTTCTCTTAAATGCAACATGGGAGAAAAACCATTTCACATCACATTTGTGGGTTTTGGTCTTCAACACATCCAGTGAAATTT
The DNA here is from genome assembly GCA_031769625.1 of Taudactylus pleione. Lineage (NCBI taxonomy): Eukaryota > Metazoa > Chordata > Amphibia > Anura > Myobatrachidae > Taudactylus > Taudactylus pleione. The sequence continues at coordinate 62,458 of JAUIMM010000828.1, read as the reverse complement.
TGAGCTGTCTGTGTTTGCCTCAAGAGGAGATAACACAAAGTATGCTCTTTTGTTGTTTCCATTGCTTTCAATGCATTTTGGCCTAAAACGTGCATTTGCTGTTTTCTCTTAAACGCAACATGGGAGAAAAACCATTTCACATCACATTTGTGGGTCTTGGTCTTCAACACATCCAGTGAAATTTTGAGCTGTCTGTGTTTGCTACAAGAGGAGATATCACAAAGTATGCGCTTTTGTTGTTTCCATTGCTTTCAAAGCATTTTGGCCTAAAACGTGCATTTGCTGTTTTCTCTTAAACGCAACATGGGAGAAAAACCATTTCACATCACATTTGTGGGTCTTGGTCTTCAACACATCCAGTGAAATTTTGAGCTGTCTGTGTTTGCTACAAGAGGAGATATCACAAAGTATGCGCTTTTGTTGTTTTCATTGCTTTCAATGCATTTTGGCCTAAAACGTGCATTTGCTGTTTTCTCTTAAACGCAACATGGGAGAAAAACCATTTCACATCACATTTGTGGGTCTTGGTCTTCAACACATCCAGTGAAATTTTGAGCTGTCTGTGTTTGCTACAAGAGGAGATATCACAAAGTATGCGCTTTTGTTGTTTCCATTGCTTTGAAAGCATTTTGGCCTAAAACGTGCATTTGCTGTTTTCTCTTAAACGCAACATGGGAGAAAAACCATTTCACATCACATTTGTGGGTCTTGGTCCTCAACACATCCAGTGAAATTTTGAGCTGTCTGTGTTTGCTACAAGAGGAGATATCACAAAGTATGCGCTTTTGTTATTTCCATTGCTTTCAATGCATTTTGGCCTAAAACTTGCATTTGCTGTTTTCTCTTAAATGCAACATGGGAGAAAAACCATTTCACATCACATTTGTGGGTTTTGGTCTTCAACACATCCAGTGAAATTTTGAGCTGTCTGTGTTTGCTACAAGAGGAGATAACACAAAGTATGCTCTTTTGTTGTTTCCATTGCTTTCAATGCATTTTGGCCTAAAACGTGCATTTGCTGTTTTCTCTTAAACGCAACATGGGAGAAAAACCATTTCACATCACATTTGTGGGTCTTGGTCTTCAACACATCCAGTGAAATTTTGAGCTGTCTGTGTTTGCTACAAGAGGAGATATCACAAAGTATGCGCTTTTGTTATTTCCATTGCTTTCAATGTATTTTGGCCTAAAACGTGCATTTGCTGTTTTCTCTTAAAAGCAACATGGGAGAAAAACCATTTCACATCACATTTGTGGGTTTTGGTCTTCAACACATCCAGTGAAATTTTGAGCTGTCTGTGTTTGCTACAAGAGGAGATATCACAAAGTATGCGCTTTTGTTGTTTCCATTGCTTTCAAAGCATTTTGGCCTAAAACGTGCAGTTGCTGTTTTCTCTTAAACGCAACATGGGAGAAAAACCATTTCACATCACATTTGTGGGTCTTGGTCTTCAACACATTCAGTGAAATTTTGAGCTGTCTGTGTTTGCTACAAGAGGAGATATCACAAAGTATGCGCTTTTGTTATTTCCATTGCTTTCAATGCATTTTGGCCTAAAACTTGCATTTGCTGTTTTCTCTTAAATGCAACATGGGAGAAAAACCATTTCACATCACATTTGTGGGTTTTGGTCTTCAACACATCCAGTGAAATTTTGAGCTGTCTGTGTTTGCCTCAAGAGGAGATAACACAAAGTATGCTCTTTTGTTGTTTCCATTGCTTTCAATGCATTTTGGCCTAAAACGTGCATTTGCTGTTTTCTCTTAAACGCAACATGGGAGAAAAACCATTTCACATCACATTTGTGGGTCTTGGTCTTCAACACATCCAGTGAAATTTTGAGCTGTCTGTGTTTGCTACAAGAGGAGATATCACAAAGTATGCGCTTTTGTTGTTTCCATTGCTTTCAAAGCATTTTGGCCTAAAACGTGCATTTGCTGTTTTCTCTTAAACGCAACATGGGAGAAAAACCATTTCACATCACATTTGTGGGTCTTGGTCTTCAACACATCCAGTGAAATTTTGAGCTGTCTGTGTTTGCTACAAGAGGAGATATCACAAAGTATGCGCTTTTGTTGTTTTCATTGCTTTCAATGCATTTTGGCCTAAAACGTGCATTTGCTGTTTTCTCTTAAACGCAACATGGGAGAAAAACCATTTCACATCACATTTGTGGGTCTTGGTCTTCAACACATCCAGTGCAATTTTGAGCTGTCTGTGTTTGCTACAAGAGGAGATATCACAAAGTATGGACTTTTGTTATTTCCATTGCTTTCAATGCATTTTGTCCTAAAACTTGCATTTGCTGTTTTCTCTTAAAAGCAACATGGGAGAAAAACCATTTCACATCACATTTGTGGGTCTTGGTCTTCAACACATCCAGTGAAATTTTGAGCTGTCTGTGTTTGCTACAAGAGGAGATATCACAAAGTATGCGCTTTTGTTGTTTCCATTGCTTTGAAAGCATTTTGGCCTAAAACGTGCATTTGCTGTTTTCTCTTAAACGCAACATGGGAGAAAAACCATTTCACATCACATTTGTGGGTCTTGGTCCTCAACACATCCAGTGAAATTTTGAGCTGTCTGTGTTTGCTACAAGAGGAGATATCACAAAGTATGCGCTTTTGTTATTTCCATTGCTTTCAATGCATTTTGGCCTAAAACTTGCATTTGCTGTTTTCTCTTAAATGCAACATGGGAGAAAAACCATTTCACATCACATTTGTGGGTTTTGGTCTTCAACACATCCAGTGAAATTTTGAGCTGTCTGTGTTTGCTACAAGAGGAGATAACACAAAGTATGCTCTTTTGTTGTTTCCATTGCTTTCAATGCATTTTGGCCTAAAACGTGCATTTGCTGTTTTCTCTTAAACGCAACATGGGAGAAAAACCATTTCACATCACATTTGTGGGTCTTGGTCTTCAACACATCCAGTGAAATTTTGAGCTGTCTGTGTTTGCTACAAGAGGAGATATCACAAAGTATGCGCTTTTGTTGTTTCCATTGCTTTCAAAGCATTTTGGCCTAAAACGTGCATTTGCTGTTTTCTCTTAAACGCAACATGGGAGAAAAACCATTTCACATCACATTTGTGGGTCTTGGTCTTCAACACATCCAGTGAAATTTTGAGCTGTCTGTGTTTTTGCTACAAGAGGAGATATCACAAAGTATGCGCTTTTGTTGTTTCCATTGCTTTCAAAGCATTTTGGCCTAAAACGTGCAGTTGCTGTTTTCTCTTAAACGCAACATGGGAGAAAAACCATTTCACATCACATTTGTGGGTCTTGGTCTTCAACACATCCAGTGAAATTTTGAGCTGTCTGTGTTTGCTACAAGAGGAGATATCACAAAGTATGCGCTTTTGTTATTTCCATTGCTTTCAATGCATTTTGGCCTAAAACTTGCATTTGCTGTTTTCTCTTAAACGCAACATGGGAGAAAAACCATTTCACATCACATTTGTGGGTCTTGGTCTTCAACACATCCAGTGAAATTTTGAGCTGTCTGTGTTTGCTACAAGAGGAGATATCACAAAGTATGCGCTTTTGTTGTTTCCATTGCTTTCAAAGCATTTTGGCCTAAAACGTGCATTTGCTGTTTCTCTTAAAAGCAACATGGGAGAAAAACCATTTCACATCACATTTGTGGGTCTTGGTCTTCAACACATCCAGTGAAATTTTGAGCTGTCTGTGTTTGCTACAAGAGGATATATCACAAAGTATGCGCTTTTGTTGTTTCCATTGCTTTCAAAGCATTTTGGCCTAAAACGTGCATTTGCTGTTTTCTCTTAAACGCAACATGGGAGAAAAACCATTTCACATCACATTTGTGGGTCTTGGTCTTCAACACATCCAGTGAAATTTTGAGCTGTCTGTGTTTGCTACAAGAGGAGATATCACAAAGTATGCGCTTTTGTTATTTCCATTGCTTTCAATGCATTTTGGCCTAAAACGTGCATTTGCTGTTTTCTCTTAAATGCAACATGGGAGAAAAACCATTTCACATCACATTTGTGGGTTTTGGTCTTCAACACATCCAGTGAAATTTTGAGCTGTCTGTGTTTGCTACAAGAGGAGATAACACAAAGTATGCTCTTTTGTTGTTTCCATTGCTTTCAATGCATTTTGGCCTAAAACGTGCATTTGCTGTTTTCTCTTAAACGCAACATGGGAGAAAAACCATTTCACATCACATTTGTGGGTCTTGGTCTTCAACACATCCAGTGAAATTTTGAGCTGTCTGTGTTTGCTACAAGAGGAGATATCACAAAGTATGTGCTTTTGTTGTTTCCATTGCTTTCAAAGCATTTTGGCCTAAAACGTGCATTTGCTGTTTTCTCTTAAACGCAACATGGGAGAAAAACCATTTCACATCACATTTGTGGGTCTTGGTCTTCAAATCATCCAGTGAAATTTTGAGCTGTCTGTGTTTGCTACAAGAGGAGATATCACAAAGTATGCGCTTTTGTTGTTTTCATTGCTTTCAATGCATTTTGGCCTAAAACTTGCATTTGCTGTTTTCTCTTAAACGCAACATGGGAGAAAAACCATTTCACATCACATTTGTGGGTCTTGGTCTTCAACACATCCAGTGCAATTTTGAGCTGTCTGTGTTTGCTACAAGAGGAGATATCACAAAGTATGGACTTTTGTTATCTCCATTGCTTTCAATGCATTTTGGCCTAAAACTTGCATTTGCTGTTTTCTCTTAAAAGCAACATGGGAGAAAAACCATTTCACATCACATTTGTGGGTCTTGGTCTTCAACACATCCAGTGAAATTTTGAGCTGTCTGTGTTTGCTAGAAGAGGAGATATCACAAAGTATGCGCTTTTGTTGTTTCCATTGCTTTCAATGCATTTTGGCCTAAAACGTGCATTTGCTGTTTTCTCTTAAACGCAACATGGGAGAAAAACCATTTCACATCACATTTGTGGGTCTTGGTCTTCAACACATCCAGTGAAATTTTGAGCTGTCTGTGTTTGCTACAAGAGGAGATATCACAAAGTATGCGCTTTTGTTGTTTTCATTGCTTTCAATGCATTTTGGCCTAAAACGTGCATTTGCTGTTTTCTCTTAAACGCAACATGGGAGAAAAACCATTTCACATCACATTTGTGGGTCTTGGTCTTCAACACATCCAGTGCAATTTTGAGCTGTCTGTGTTTGCTACAAAAGGAGATATCACAAAGTATGGACTTTTGTTATTTCCATTGCTTTCAATGCATTTTGTCCTAAAACTTGCATTTGCTGTTTTCTCTTAAAAGCAACATGGGAGAAAAACCATTTCACATCACATTTGTGGGTCTTGGTCTTCAACACATCCAGTGAAATTTTGAGCTGTCTGTGTTTGCTACAAGAGGAGATATCACAAAGTATGCGCTTTTGTTGTTTCCATTGCTTTCAAAGCATTTTGGCCTAAAACGTGCATTTGCTGTTTTCTCTTAAACGCAACATGGGAGAAAAACCATTTCACATCACATTTGTGGGTCTTGGTCTTCAACACATCCAGTGAAATTTTGAGCTGTCTGTGTTTGCTACAAGAGGAGATATCACAAAGTATGCGCTTTTGTTGTTTTCATTGCTTTCAATGCATTTTGGCCTAAAACATGCATTTGCTGTTTTCTCTTAAACGCAACATGGGAGAAAAACCATTTCACATCACATTTGTGGGTCTTGGTCTTCAACACATCCAGTGAAATTTTGAGCTGTCTGTGTTTGCTACAAGAGGAGATATCACAAAGTATGCGCTTTTGTTGTTTCCATTGCTTTCAAAGCATTTTGGCCTAAAACGTGCATTTGCTGTTTTCTCTTAAACGCAACATGGGAGAAAAACCATTTCACATCACATTTGTGGGTCTTGGTCTTCAACACATCCAGTGAAATTTTGAGCTGTCTGTGTTTGCTAGAAGAGGAGATATCACAAAGTATGCGCTTTTGTTATTTCCATTGCTTTCAATGCATTTTGGCCTAAAACTTGCATTTGCTGTTTTCTCTTAAATGTAACATGGGAGAAAAACCATTTCACATCACATTTGTGGGTTTTGGTCTTCAACACATCCAGTGAAATTTTGAGCTGTCTGTGTTTGCTACAAGAGGAGATAACACAAAGTATTCTCTTTTGTTGTTTCCATTGCTTTCAATGCATTTTGGCCTAAAACGTGCATTTGCTGTTTTCTCTTAAAAGCAACATGGGAGAAAAACCATTTCACATCACATTTGTGGGTCTTGGTCTTCAACGCATCCAGTGAAATTTTGAGCTGTCTGTGTTTGCTACAAGAGGAGATATCACAAAGTATGCGCTTTTGTTATTTCCATTGCTTTCAATGTATTTTGGCCTAAAACTTGCATTTGCTGTTTACTCTTAAACGCAACATGGGAGAAAAACCATTTCACATCACATTTGTGGGTTTTGGTCTTCAACACATCCAGTGAAATTTTGAGCTGTCTGTGTTTGCTACAAGAGGAGATATCACAAAGTATGCGCTTTTGTGTTTCCATTGCTTTCAATGCATTTTGGCCTCAAACGTGCATTTGCTGTTTTCTCTTAAACGCAACATGGGAGAAAAACCATTTCACATCACATTTGTGGGTCTTGGTCTTCAACACATCCAGTGAAATTTTGAGCTGTCTGTGTTTGCTACAAGAGGAGATATCACAAAGTATGCGCTTTTGTTATTTCCATTGCTTTCAATGCATTTTGGCCTAAAACTTGCATTTGCTGTTTTCTCTTAAACGCAACATGGGAGAAAAACCATTTCACATCACATTTGTGGATTTTGGTCTTCAACACATCCAGTGAAATTTTGAGCTGTCTGTGTTTGCTACAAGAGGAGATAACACAAAGTATGCGCTTTTGTTGTTTCCATTGCTTTCAATGCATTTTGGCCTAAAACGTGCATTTGCTGTTTTCTCTTAAACGCAACATGGGAGAAAAACCATTTCACATCACATTTGTGGGTCTTGGTCTTCAACACATCCAGTGAAATTTTGAGCTGTCTGTGTTTGCTACAAGAGGAGATATCACAAAGTATGCGCTTTTGTTGTTTCCATTGCTTTCAAAGCATTTTGGCCTAAAACGTGCATTTGCTGTTTTCTCTTAAACGCAACATGGGAGAAAAACCATTTCACATCACATTTGTGGGTTTTGGTCTTCAACACATCCAGTGAAATTTTGAGCTGTCTGTGTTTGCTACAAGAGGAGATATCACAAAGTATGCGCTTTTGTTGTTTTCATTGCTTTCAATGCATTTTGGCCTAAAACGTGCATTTGATGTTTTCTCTTAAACGCAACATGGGAGAAAAACCATTTCACATCACATTTGTGGGTCTTGGTCTTCAACACATCCAGTGCAATTTTGAGCTGTCTGTGTTTGCTACAAGAGGAGATATCACAAAGTATGGACTTTTGTTATTTCCATTGCTTTCAATGCATTTTGGCCTAAAACTTGCATTTGCTGTTTTCTCTTAAAAGCAACATGGGAGAAAAACCATTTCACATCACATTTGTGGGTCTTGGTCTTCAACACATCCAGTGAAATTTTGAGCTGTCTGTGTTTGCTACAAGAGGAGATATCACAAAGTATGCGCTTTTGTTGTTTCCATTGCTTTCAAAGCATTTTGGCCTAAAACGTGCATTTGCTGTTTTCTCTTAAATGCAACATGGGAGAAAAACCATTTCACATCACATTTGTGGGTCTTGGTCTTCAACACATCCAGTGAAATTTTGAGCTGTCTGTGTTTGCTACAAGAGGAGATATCACAAAGTATGCGCTTTTGTTGTTTTCATTGCTTTCAATGCATTTTGGCCTAAAACTTGCATTTGCTGTTTTCTCTTAAACGCAACATGGGAGAAAAACCATTTCACATCACATTTGTGGGTCTTGGTCTTCAACACATCCAGTGCAATTTTGAGCTGTCTGTGTTTGCTACAAGAGGAGATATCACAAAGTATGGACTTTTGTTATTTCCATTGCTTTCAATGCATTTTGGCCTAAAACTTGCATTTGCTGTTTTCTCTTAAAAGCAACATGGGAGAAAAACCATTTCACATCACATTTGTGGGTCTTGGTCTTCAACACATCCAGTGAAATTTTGAGCTGTCTGTGTTTGCTACAAGAGGAGATATCACAAAGTATGCGATTTTGTTGTTTCCATTGCTTTCAATGCATTTTGGCCTAAAACTTGCATTTGCTGTTTTCTCTTAAAAGCAACATGGGAGAAAAACCATTTCACATCACATTTGTGGGTCTTGGTCTTCAACACATCCAGTGAAATTTTGAGCTGTCTGTGTTTGCTACAAGAGGAGATATCACAAAGTATGCGCTTTTGTTGTTTCCATTGCTTTCAATGCATTTTGGCATAAAACGAGCATTTGCTGTTTTCTCTTAAACGCAACATGGGAGAAAAACCATTTCACATCACATTTGTGGGTCTTGGTCTTCAACACATCCAGTGAAATTTTGAGCTGTCTGTGTTTTTGCTACAAGAGGAGATATCACAAAGTATGCGCTTTTGTTGTTTTCATTGCTTTCAAAGCATTTTGGCCTAAAACGTGCATTTGCTGTTTTCTCTTAAACGCAACATGGGAGAAAAACCATTTCACATCACATTTGTGGGTCTTGGTCTTCAACACATCCAGTGAAATTTTGAGCTGTCTGTGTTTGCTACAAGAGGAGATATCACAAAGTATGCGCTTTTGTTATTTCCATTGCTTTCAATGCATTTTGGCCTAAAACTTGCATTTGCTGTTTTCTCTTAAACGCAACATGGGAGAAAAAACATTTCACATCACATTTGTGGGACTTGGTCTTCAACACATCCAGTGAAATTTTGAGCTGTCTGTGTTTGCTACAAGAGGAGATATCACAAAGTATGCGCTTTTGTTGTTTCCATTGCTTTCAAAGCATTTTGGCCTAAAACGTGCATTTGCTGTTTTCTCTTAAACGCAACATGGGAGAAAAACCATTTCACATCACATTTGTGGGTCTTGGTCTTCAACACATCCAGTGAAATTTTGAGCTGTCTGTGTTTGCTACAAGAGGAGATATCTCAAAGTATGCACTTTTGTTATTTCCATTGCTTTCAATGCATTTTGGCCTAAAACTTGCATTTGCTGTTTTCTCTTAAAAGCAACATGGGAGAAAAACCATTTCACATCACATTTGTGGGTCTTGGTCTTCAACACATTCAGTGAAATTTTGAGCTGTCTGTGTTTGCTACAAGAGGAGATATCACAAAGTATGCGCTTTTGTTGTTTCCATTGCTTTCAATGCATTTTGGCCTAAAACGTGCATTTGCTGTTTTCTCTTAAACGCAACATGGGAGAAAAACCTTTTCACATCATATTTGTGGGTCTTGGTCTTCAACACATCCAGTGCAATTTTGAGCTGTCTGTGTTTGCTACAAGAGGAGATATCACAAAGTATGGACTTTTGTTATTTCCATTGCTTTCAATGCATTTTGGCCTAAAACTTGCATTTGCTGTTTTCTCTTAAAAAGCAACATGGGAGAAAAACCATTTCACATCACATTTGTGGGTCTTGGTCTTCAACACATCCAGTGAAATTTTGAGCTGTCTGTGTTTGCTACAAGAGGAGATATCACAAAGTATGCGCTTTTGTTGTTTCCATTGCTTTCAAAGCATTTTGGCCTAAAACGTGTATTTGCTGTTTTCTCTTAAACGCAACATGGGAGAAAAACCATTTCACATCACATTTGTGGGTCTTGGTCTTCAACACATCCAGTGAAATTTTGAGCTGTCTGTGTTTGCTACAAGAGGAGATATCACAAAGTATGTGCTTTTGTTGTTTCCATTGCTTTCAAAGCATTTTGGCCTAAAACGTGCATTTGCTGTTTTCTCTTAAACGCAACATGGGAGAAAAACCATTTCACATCACATTTGTGGGTCTTGGTCTTCAAATCATCCAGTGAAATTTTGAGCTGTCTGTGTTTGCTACAAGAGGAGATATCACAAAGTATGCGCTTTTGTTGTTTTCATTGCTTTCAATGCATTTTGGCCTAAAACTTGCATTTGCTGTTTTCTCTTAAACGCAACATGGGAGAAAAACCATTTCACATCACATTTGTGGGTCTTGGTCTTCAACACATCCAGTGCAATTTTGAGCTGTCTGTGTTTGCTACAAGAGGAGATATCACAAAGTATGGACTTTTGTTATCTCCATTGCTTTCAATGCATTTTGGCCTAAAACTTGCATTTGCTGTTTTCTCTTAAAAGCAACATGGGAGAAAAACCATTTCACATCACATTTGTGGGTCTTGGTCTTCAACACATCCAGTGAAATTTTGAGCTGTCTGTGTTTGCTAGAAGAGGAGATATCACAAAGTATGCGCTTTTGTTGTTTCCATTGCTTTCAATGCATTTTGGCCTAAAACGTGCATTTGCTGTTTTCTCTTAAACGCAACATGGGAGAAAAACCATTTCACATCACATTTGTGGGTCTTGGTCTTCAACACATCCAGTGAAATTTTGAGCTGTCTGTGTTTGCTACAAGAGGAGATATCACAAAGTATGCGCTTTTGTTGTTTTCATTGCTTTCAATGCATTTTGGCCTAAAACGTGCATTTGCTGTTTTCTCTTAAACGCAACATGGGAGAAAAACCATTTCACATCACATTTGTGGGTCTTGGTCTTCAACACATCCAGTGCAATTTTGAGCTGTCTGTGTTTGCTACAAAAGGAGATATCACAAAGTATGGACTTTTGTTATTTCCATTGCTTTCAATGCATTTTGTCCTAAAACTTGCATTTGCTGTTTTCTCTTAAAAGCAACATGGGAGAAAAACCATTTCACATCACATTTGTGGGTCTTGGTCTTCAACACATCCAGTGAAATTTTGAGCTGTCTGTGTTTGCTACAAGAGGAGATATCACAAAGTATGCGCTTTTGTTGTTTCCATTGCTTTCAAAGCATTTTGGCCTAAAACGTGCATTTGCTGTTTTCTCTTAAACGCAACATGGGAGAAAAACCATTTCACATCACATTTGTGGGTCTTGGTCTTCAACACATCCAGTGAAATTTTGAGCTGTCTGTGTTTGCTACAAGAGGAGATATCACAAAGTATGCGCTTTTGTTGTTTTCATTGCTTTCAATGCATTTTGGCCTAAAACATGCATTTGCTGTTTTCTCTTAAACGCAACATGGGAGAAAAACCATTTCACATCACATTTGTGGGTCTTGGTCTTCAACACATCCAGTGAAATTTTGAGCTGTCTGTGTTTGCTACAAGAGGAGATATCACAAAGTATGCGCTTTTGTTGTTTCCATTGCTTTCAAAGCATTTTGGCCTAAAACGTGCATTTGCTGTTTTCTCTTAAACGCAACATGGGAGAAAAACCATTTCACATCACATTTGTGGGTCTTGGTCTTCAACACATCCAGTGAAATTTTGAGCTGTCTGTGTTTGCTAGAAGAGGAGATATCACAAAGTATGCGCTTTTGTTATTTCCATTGCTTTCAATGCATTTTGGCCTAAAACTTGCATTTGCTGTTTTCTCTTAAATGTAACATGGGAGAAAAACCATTTCACATCACATTTGTGGGTTTTGGTCTTCAACACATCCAGTGAAATTTTGAGCTGTCTGTGTTTGCTACAAGAGGAGATAACACAAAGTATTCTCTTTTGTTGTTTCCATTGCTTTCAATGCATTTTGGCCTAAAACGTGCATTTGCTGTTTTCTCTTAAAAGCAACATGGGAGAAAAACCATTTCACATCACATTTGTGGGTCTTGGTCTTCAACGCATCCAGTGAAATTTTGAGCTGTCTGTGTTTGCTACAAGAGGAGATATCACAAAGTATGCGCTTTTGTTATTTCCATTGCTTTCAATGTATTTTGGCCTAAAACTTGCATTTGCTGTTTACTCTTAAACGCAACATGGGAGAAAAACCATTTCACATCACATTTGTGGGTTTTGGTCTTCAACACATCCAGTGAAATTTTGAGCTGTCTGTGTTTGCTACAAGAGGAGATATCACAAAGTATGCGCTTTTGTGTTTCCATTGCTTTCAATGCATTTTGGCCTCAAACGTGCATTTGCTGTTTTCTCTTAAACGCAACATGGGAGAAAAACCATTTCACATCACATTTGTGGGTCTTGGTCTTCAACACATCCAGTGAAATTTTGAGCTGTCTGTGTTTGCTACAAGAGGAGATATCACAAAGTATGCGCTTTTGTTATTTCCATTGCTTTCAATGCATTTTGGCCTAAAACTTGCATTTGCTGTTTTCTCTTAAACGCAACATGGGAGAAAAACCATTTCACATCACATTTGTGGATTTTGGTCTTCAACACATCCAGTGAAATTTTGAGCTGTCTGTGTTTGCTACAAGAGGAGATAACACAAAGTATGCGCTTTTGTTGTTTCCATTGCTTTCAATGCATTTTGGCCTAAAACGTGCATTTGCTGTTTTCTCTTAAACGCAACATGGGAGAAAAACCATTTCACATCACATTTGTGGGTCTTGGTCTTCAACACATCCAGTGAAATTTTGAGCTGTCTGTGTTTGCTACAAGAGGAGATATCACAAAGTATGCGCTTTTGTTGTTTCCATTGCTTTCAAAGCATTTTGGCCTAAAACGTGCATTTGCTGTTTTCTCTTAAACGCAACATGGGAGAAAAACCATTTCACATCACATTTGTGGGTTTTGGTCTTCAACACATCCAGTGAAATTTTGAGCTGTCTGTGTTTGCTACAAGAGGAGATATCACAAAGTATGCGCTTTTGTTGTTTTCATTGCTTTCAATGCATTTTGGCCTAAAACGTGCATTTGATGTTTTCTCTTAAACGCAACATGGGAGAAAAACCATTTCACATCACATTTGTGGGTCTTGGTATTCAACACATCCAGTGCAATTTTGAGCTGTCTGTGTTTGCTACAAGAGGAGATATCACAAAGTATGGACTTTTGTTATTTCCATTGCTTTCAATGCATTTTGGCCTAAAACTTGCATTTGCTGTTTTCTCTTAAAAGCAACATGGGAGAAAAACCATTTCACATCACATTTGTGGGTCTTGGTCTTCAACACATCCAGTGAAATTTTGAGCTGTCTGTGTTTGCTACAAGAGGAGATATCACAAAGTATGCGCTTTTGTTGTTTCCATTGCTTTCAAAGCATTTTGGCCTAAAACGTGCATTTGCTGTTTTCTCTTAAATGCAACATGGGAGAAAAACCATTTCACATCACATTTGTGGGTCTTGGTCTTCAACACATCCAGTGAAATTTTGAGCTGTCTGTGTTTGCTACAAGAGGAGATATCACAAAGTATGCGCTTTTGTTGTTTTCATTGCTTTCAATGCATTTTGGCCTAAAACTTGCATTTGCTGTTTTCTCTTAAACGCAACATGGGAGAAAAACCATTTCACATCACATTTGTGGGTCTTGGTCTTCAACACATCCAGTGCAATTTTGAGCTGTCTGTGTTTGCTACAAGAGGAGATATCACAAAGTATGGACTTTTGTTATTTCCATTGCTTTCAATGCATTTTGGCCTAAAACTTGCATTTGCTGTTTTCTCTTAAAAGCAACATGGGAGAAAAACCATTTCACATCACATTTGTGGGTCTTGGTCTTCAACACATCCAGTGAAATTTTGAGCTGTCTGTGTTTGCTACAAGAGGAGATATCACAAAGTATGCGATTTTGTTGTTTCCATTGCTTTCAATGCATTTTGGCCTAAAACTTGCATTTGCTGTTTTCTCTTAAAAGCAACATGGGAGAAAAACCATTTCACATCACATTTGTGGGTCTTGGTCTTCAACACATCCAGTGAAATTTTGAGCTGTCTGTGTTTGCTACAAGAGGAGATATCACAAAGTATGCGCTTTTGTTGTTTCCATTGCTTTCAATGCATTTTGGCATAAAACGAGCATTTGCTGTTTTCTCTTAAACGCAACATGGGAGAAAAACCATTTCACATCACATTTGTGGGTCTTGGTCTTCAACACATCCAGTGAAATTTTGAGCTGTCTGTGTTTTTGCTACAAGAGGAGATATCACAAAGTATGCGCTTTTGTTGTTTTCATTGCTTTCAAAGCATTTTGGCCTAAAACGTGCATTTGCTGTTTTCTCTTAAACGCAACATGGGAGAAAAACCATTTCACATCACATTTGTGGGTCTTGGTCTTCAACACATCCAGTGAAATTTTGAGCTGTCTGTGTTTGCTACAAGAGGAGATATCACAAAGTATGCGCTTTTGTTATTTCCATTGCTTTCAATGCATTTTGGCCTAAAACTTGCATTTGCTGTTTTCTCTTAAACGCAACATGGGAGAAAAAACATTTCACATCACATTTGTGGGACTTGGTCTTCAACACATCCAGTGAAATTTTGAGCTGTCTGTGTTTGCTACAAGAGGAGATATCACAAAGTATGCGCTTTTGTTGTTTCCATTGCTTTCAAAGCATTTTGGCCTAAAACGTGCATTTGCTGTTTTCTCTTAAACGCAACATGGGAGAAAAACCATTTCACATCACATTTGTGGGTCTTGGTCTTCAACACATCCAGTGAAATTTTGAGCTGTCTGTGTTTGCTACAAGAGGAGATATCTCAAAGTATGCACTTTTGTTATTTCCATTGCTTTCAATGCATTTTGGCCTAAAACTTGCATTTGCTGTTTTCTCTTAAAAGCAACATGGGAGAAAAACCATTTCACATCACATTTGTGGGTCTTGGTCTTCAACACATTCAGTGAAATTTTGAGCTGTCTGTGTTTGCTACAAGAGGAGATATCACAAAGTATGCGCTTTTGTTGTTTCCATTGCTTTCAATGCATTTTGGCCTAAAACGTGCATTTGCTGTTTTCTCTTAAACGCAACATGGGAGAAAAACCTTTTCACATCATATTTGTGGGTCTTGGTCTTCAACACATCCAGTGCAATTTTGAGCTGTCTGTGTTTGCTACAAGAGGAGATATCACAAAGTATGGACTTTTGTTATTTCCATTGCTTTCAATGCATTTTGGCCTAAAACTTGCATTTGCTGTTTTCTCTTAAAAAGCAACATGGGAGAAAAACCATTTCACATCACATTTGTGGGTCTTGGTCTTCAACACATCCAGTGAAATTTTGAGCTGTCTGTGTTTGCTACAAGAGGAGATATCACAAAGTATGCGCTTTTGTTGTTTCCATTGCTTTCAAAGCATTTTGGCCTAAAACGTGCATTTGCTGTTTTCTCTTAAACGCAACATGGGAGAAAAACCATTTCACATCACATTTGTGGGTCTTGGTCTTCAACACATCCAGTGAATTTTTGAGCTGTCTGTGTTTGCTACAAGAGGAGATAACACAAAGTATGCGCTTTTGTGTTTTCATTGCTTTCAATGCATTTTGGCCTAAAACGTGTATTTGCTGTTTTCTCTTAAACGCAACATGGGAGAAAAACCATTTCACATCACATTTGTGGGTCTTGGTCTTCAACACATCCAGTGAAATTTTGAGCTGTCTGTGTTTGCTACAAGAGGAGATATCACAAAGTATGCGCTTTTGTTATTTCCATTGCTTTCAATGCATTTTGGCCTAAAACTTGCATTTGCTGTTTTCTCTTAAATGCAACATGGGAGAAAAACCATTTCACATCACATTTGTGGGTTTTGGTCTTCAACACATCCAGTGAAATTTTGAGCTGTCTGTGTTTGCTACAAGAGGAGATAACACAAAGTATGTGCTTTTGTTGTTTCCATTGCTTTCAATGCATTGTGGCCTAAAACTTGCATTTGCTGTTTTCTCTTAAACGCAACATGGGAGAAAAACCATTTCACATCACATTTGTGGGTCTTGGTCTTCAACACATCCAGTGAAATTTTGAGCTGTCTGTGTTTGCTACAAGAGGAGATATCACAAAGTATGCGCTTTTGTTATTTCCATTGCTTTCAAAGCATTTTGGCCTAAAACTTGCATTTGCTGTTTTCTCTTAAACGCAAC
Source organism: Taudactylus pleione (assembly GCA_031769625.1). Lineage (NCBI taxonomy): Eukaryota > Metazoa > Chordata > Amphibia > Anura > Myobatrachidae > Taudactylus > Taudactylus pleione. The sequence continues at coordinate 46,511 of JAUIMM010000828.1, read as the reverse complement.
ATGGGAGAAAAACCATTTCACATCACATTTGTGGGTCTTGGTCTTCAACACATCCAGTGCAATTTTGAGCTGTCTGTGTTTGCTACAAGAGGAGATATCACAAAGTATGCGCTTTTGTTGTTTTCATTGCTTTCAATGCATTTTGGCCTAAAACGTGCATTTGCTGTTTTCTCTTAAACGCAACATGGGAGAAAAACCATTTCACATCACATTTGTGGGTCTTGGTCTTCAACACATCCAGTGAAATTTTGAGCTGTCTGTGTTTGCTACAAGAGGAGATATCACAAAGTATGCGCTTTTGTTATTTCCATTGCTTTCAATGTATTTTGGCCTAAAACGTGCATTTGCTGTTTTCTCTTAAAAGCAACATGGGAGAAAAACCATTTCACATCACATTTGTGGGTTTTGGTCTTCAACACATCCAGTGAAATTTTGAGCTGTCTGTGTTTGCTACAAGAGGAGATAACACAAAGTATGCGCTTTTGTTATTTCCATTGCTTTCAATGCATTTTGGCCAAAAACTTGCATTTGCTGTTTTCTCTTAAACGCAACATGGGAGAAAAACCATTTCACATCACATTTGTGGGTTTTGGTCTTCAACACATCCAGTGAAATTTTGAGCTGTCTGTGTTTGCTACAAGAGGAGATATCACAAAGTATGCGCTTTTGTTGTTTCCATTGCTTTCAAAGCATTTTGGCCTAAAACGTGCAGTTGCTGTTTTCTCTTAAACGCAACATGGGAGAAAAACCATTTCACATCACATTTGTGGGTCTTGGTCTTCAACACATTCAGTGAAATTTTGAGCTGTCTGTGTTTGCTACAAGAGGAGATATCACAAAGTATGCGCTTTTGTTATTTCCATTGCTTTCAATGCATTTTGGCCTAAAACTTGCATTTGCTGTTTTCTCTTAAATGCAACATGGGAGAAAAACCATTTCACATCACATTTGTGGGTTTTGGTCTTCAACACATCCAGTGAAATTTTGAGCTGTCTGTGTTTGCCTCAAGAGGAGATAACACAAAGTATGCTCTTTTGTTGTTTCCATTGCTTTCAATGCATTTTGGCCTAAAACGTGCATTTGCTGTTTTCTCTTAAACGCAACATGGGAGAAAAACCATTTCACATCACATTTGTGGGTCTTGGTCTTCAACACATCCAGTGAAATTTTGAGCTGTCTGTGTTTGCTACAAGAGGAGATATCACAAAGTATGCGCTTTTGTTGTTTCCATTGCTTTCAAAGCATTTTGGCCTAAAACGTGCATTTGCTGTTTTCTCTTAAACGCAACATGGGAGAAAAACCATTTCACATCACATTTGTGGGTCTTGGTCTTCAACACATCCAGTGAAATTTTGAGCTGTCTGTGTTTGCTACAAGAGGAGATATCACAAAGTATGCGCTTTTGTTGTTTTCATTGCTTTCAATGCATTTTGGCCTAAAACGTGCATTTGCTGTTTTCTCTTAAACGCAACATGGGAGAAAAACCATTTCACATCACATTTGTGGGTCTTGGTCTTCAACACATCCAGTGCAATTTTGAGCTGTCTGTGTTTGCTACAAGAGGAGATATCACAAAGTATGGACTTTTGTTATTTCCATTGCTTTCAATGCATTTTGTCCTAAAACTTGCATTTGCTGTTTTCTCTTAAAAGCAACATGGGAGAAAAACCATTTCACATCACATTTGTGGGTCTTGGTCTTCAACACATCCAGTGAAATTTTGAGCTGTCTGTGTTTGCTACAAGAGGAGATATCACAAAGTATGCGCTTTTGTTGTTTCCATTGCTTTGAAAGCATTTTGGCCTAAAACGTGCATTTGCTGTTTTCTCTTAAACGCAACATGGGAGAAAAACCATTTCACATCACATTTGTGGGTCTTGGTCCTCAACACATCCAGTGAAATTTTGAGCTGTCTGTGTTTGCTACAAGAGGAGATATCACAAAGTATGCGCTTTTGTTATTTCCATTGCTTTCAATGCATTTTGGCCTAAAACTTGCATTTGCTGTTTTCTCTTAAATGCAACATGGGAGAAAAACCATTTCACATCACATTTGTGGGTTTTGGTCTTCAACACATCCAGTGAAATTTTGAGCTGTCTGTGTTTGCTACAAGAGGAGATAACACAAAGTATGCTCTTTTGTTGTTTCCATTGCTTTCAATGCATTTTGGCCTAAAACGTGCATTTGCTGTTTTCTCTTAAACGCAACATGGGAGAAAAACCATTTCACATCACATTTGTGGGTCTTGGTCTTCAACACATCCAGTGAAATTTTGAGCTGTCTGTGTTTGCTACAAGAGGAGATATCACAAAGTATGCGCTTTTGTTGTTTCCATTGCTTTCAAAGCATTTTGGCCTAAAACGTGCATTTGCTGTTTTCTCTTAAACGCAACATGGGAGAAAAACCATTTCACATCACATTTGTGGGTCTTGGTCTTCAACACATCCAGTAAAATTTTGAGCTGTCTGTGTTTTTGCTACAAGAGGAGATATCACAAAGTATGCGCTTTTGTTGTTTCCATTGCTTTCAAAGCATTTTGGCCTAAAACGTGCAGTTGCTGTTTTCTCTTAAACGCAACATGGGAGAAAAACCATTTCACATCACATTTGTGGGTCTTGGTCTTCAACACATCCAGTGAAATTTTGAGCTGTCTGTGTTTGCTACAAGAGGAGATATCACAAAGTATGCGCTTTTGTTATTTCCATTGCTTTCAATGCATTTTGGCCTAAAACTTGCATTTGCTGTTTTCTCTTAAACGCAACATGGGAGAAAAACCATTTCACATCACATTTGTGGGTCTTGGTCTTCAACACATCCAGTGAAATTTTGAGCTGTCTGTGTTTGCTACAAGAGGAGATATCACAAAGTATGCGCTTTTGTTGTTTCCATTGCTTTCAAAGCATTTTGGCCTAAAACGTGCATTTGCTGTTTTCTCTTAAAAGCAACATGGGAGAAAAACCATTTCACATCACATTTGTGGGTCTTGGTCTTCAACACATCCAGTGAAATTTTGAGCTGTCTGTGTTTGCTACAAGAGGAGATATCACAAAGTATGCGCTTTTGTTGTTTCCATTGCTTTCAAAGCATTTTGGCCTAAAACGTGCATTTGCTGTTTTCTCTTAAACGCAACATGGGAGAAAAACCATTTCACATCACATTTGTGGGTCTTGGTCTTCAACACATCCAGTGAAATTTTGAGCTGTCTGTGTTTGCTACAAGAGGAGATATCACAAAGTATGCGCTTTTGTTATTTCCATTGCTTTCAATGCATTTTGGCCTAAAACGTGCATTTGCTGTTTTCTCTTAAATGCAACATGGGAGAAAAACCATTTCACATCACATTTGTGGGTTTTGGTCTTCAACACATCCAGTGAAATTTTGAGCTGTCTGTGTTTGCTACAAGAGGAGATAACACAAAGTATGCTCTTTTGTTGTTTCCATTGCTTTCAATGCATTTTGGCCTAAAACGTGCATTTGCTGTTTTCTCTTAAACGCAACATGGGAGAAAAACCATTTCACATCACATTTGTGGGTCTTGGTCTTCAACACATCCAGTGAAATTTTGAGCTGTCTGTGTTTGCTACAAGAGGAGATATCACAAAGTATGTGCTTTTGTTGTTTCCATTGCTTTCAAAGCATTTTGGCCTAAAACGTGCATTTGCTGTTTTCTCTTAAACGCAACATGGGAGAAAAACCATTTCACATCACATTTGTGGGTCTTGGTCTTCAAATCATCCAGTGAAATTTTGAGCTGTCTGTGTTTGCTACAAGAGGAGATATCACAAAGTATGCGCTTTTGTTGTTTTCATTGCTTTCAATGCATTTTGGCCTAAAACTTGCATTTGCTGTTTTCTCTTAAACGCAACATGGGAGAAAAACCATTTCACATCACATTTGTGGGTCTTGGTCTTCAACACATCCAGTGCAATTTTGAGCTGTCTGTGTTTGCTACAAGAGGAGATATCACAAAGTATGGACTTTTGTTATCTCCATTGCTTTCAATGCATTTTGGCCTAAAACTTGCATTTGCTGTTTTCTCTTAAAAGCAACATGGGAGAAAAACCATTTCACATCACATTTGTGGGTCTTGGTCTTCAACACATCCAGTGAAATTTTGAGCTGTCTGTGTTTGCTAGAAGAGGAGATATCACAAAGTATGCGCTTTTGTTGTTTCCATTGCTTTCAATGCATTTTGGCCTAAAACGTGCATTTGCTGTTTTCTCTTAAACGCAACATGGGAGAAAAACCATTTCACATCACATTTGTGGGTCTTGGTCTTCAACACATCCAGTGAAATTTTGAGCTGTCTGTGTTTGCTACAAGAGGAGATATCACAAAGTATGCGCTTTTGTTGTTTTCATTGCTTTCAATGCATTTTGGCCTAAAACGTGCATTTGCTGTTTTCTCTTAAACACAACATGGGAGAAAAACCATTTCACATCACATTTGTGGGTCTTGGTCTTCAACACATCCAGTGCAATTTTGAGCTGTCTGTGTTTGCTACAAAAGGAGATATCACAAAGTATGGACTTTTGTTATTTCCATTGCTTTCAATGCATTTTGTCCTAAAACTTGCATTTGCTGTTTTCTCTTAAAAGCAACATGGGAGAAAAACCATTTCACATCACATTTGTGGGTCTTGGTCTTCAACACATCCAGTGAAATTTTGAGCTGTCTGTGTTTGCTACAAGAGGAGATATCACAAAGTATGCGCTTTTGTTGTTTCCATTGCTTTCAAAGCATTTTGGCCTAAAACGTGCATTTGCTGTTTTCTCTTAAACGCAACATGGGAGAAAAACCATTTCACATCACATTTGTGGGTCTTGGTCTTCAACACATCCAGTGAAATTTTGAGCTGTCTGTGTTTGCTACAAGAGGAGATATCACAAAGTATGCGCTTTTGTTGTTTTCATTGCTTTCAATGCATTTTGGCCTAAAACATGCATTTGCTGTTTTCTCTTAAACGCAACATGGGAGAAAAACCATTTCACATCACATTTGTGGGTCTTGGTCTTCAACACATCCAGTGAAATTTTGAGCTGTCTGTGTTTGCTACAAGAGGAGATATCACAAAGTATGCGCTTTTGTTGTTTCCATTGCTTTCAAAGCATTTTGGCCTAAAACGTGCATTTGCTGTTTTCTCTTAAACGCAACATGGGAGAAAAACCATTTCACATCACATTTGTGGGTCTTGGTCTTCAACACATCCAGTGAAATTTTGAGCTGTCTGTGTTTGCTACAAGAGGAGATATCACAAAGTATGCGCTTTTGTTATTTCCATTGCTTTCAATGCATTTTGGCCTAAAACTTGCATTTGCTGTTTTCTCTTAAATGCAACATGGGAGAAAAACCATTTCACATCACATTTGTGGGTAATCCTTTTTTTATTGAAAAAACTTGCAGCATATAAATAAATACATAGAAAAATACTGCACTTCAACATATCTTTTGCCATATATACAAAAATCAACCAGGTTACTGTAATCAAAATATATGACTCTATCAAATTCTGCAAAGAGCCACAAAACAGATAAACCTCCTGAACATAACACATCACACACTCCACCCAGACAAGACAGTGTACAAACCATCACCTGAAACATCAAAATATCATTAAAACAATAAACTTTAACACAATAAGCTTTTAGCTATTCCCTTTTTTCAAAAAAGACTTTAAACTATCACCAACACTAACTCCAAAACATAGAGAAAATGAAGGAGCTGCTTAGGCGCATGAAAATCATTCCATAAAAAACAGAAAAATCCAAAAATCTACTGCGGAAGTGGAAAGAAGAGCTTCAAGCCCATAGGATAAACAGGAAAAAGACTGGTACTTTTTGCCACCCACTAAGGGGGCTTCAGGTGCCTCCATCTCCTCAACCACCCAACAGCATCCAGTCTCCTCCTGTCCATCTCCATCAGAGACCTAACCTCGTGAAGAATATTACACGCCACCACCTCACAGGGAAGGATTTTACTTCTAGTTGTTACTAAGCACCGTGCCCTCCACGTGTGATATCTAACCACTAAACTAACTACAAAAATGGTGACCAAATCATAACGCCCATACCCTTTGAATGCTCCGTAAACCCACTCAGGGTAACTGAGCCCCGAAAGGCACGGAATGCGTAAGGCGCTCGAAACTTTCTTATAAATCTCAATGTTAAAGGGACATTCAAGCAAGAAGTGGTCCATAGTCTCCTCCTCCCCTGGACATTCCTCCCGTGGGCAACCACAATCATCGGCGCTTCTCCACCTGATGTGCCCCCTAACATAGAGCCTTCCTTGAAAAGAGAGCCAGGCCAGGTCCCTATACTTCAGTGGAATCCTCTCTGAACAGATCAAAGAGATCCCATCTGAGCAAACCTTGCCCGGGCAGTCCCTCAGTGATAGCGGGGCATAGAAGTGAGCCCGCAAAATGCCTCTCTCCAACTCCTTCCTAGAAAGGGTCTTGACATCACTCGCCACTACTCCCCATAGCCTTGTCACTCTCAAGCACAGGATGACATAGATCGGAAGAGCACCAGACCTACCTCTGAAGGCTTTAACACGGCCGCCATCATACCAGAGTTCAAGGAAAGGAGACACCCAAGCCCTAAAACTCTCTACCCACCAAGGAGAAGTCTCCAGAAACAGACTTCCAAGATTCAATTTAATAAAAGTTGTGGCAAAAAACACCACCGGATTGACCATACCCAATCCACCTTCATTCCTTGGTCTGTAGGTTATACCCCTCTTGACAATGTTCATCCCGTTCCCCCAAAATAAAAGGAAGAACAAGGATAACACTTTGGACCACAAAGATTGTGGCAAGAAACACACGTAGCTGACATACAGAAAAATAGGAACCAGGAAAGTTTTGCACAAGTGAACCCTTTCCCTGTAGGAGAACTGCCAAGTTCTCCAGGACTGTACTTTCCTGCTGGCTTCCTCTATCCTCTTTTCCCAATTTCGAGTGGCATAATCGCCACGGTCAAAAATGATGCCTAAGATTTTGATCTGCGAACTGGCCCGGGGGAGACTGTCCGGAAGGCGAAATTCATCACCTTCCTCCCCCATCCAGAAAGCTTCACATTTGTCCTGATTTACTCTGGAGCACGAGGCTTCAGAGTAGTCGGAGACTAGGTGTTCTATACACTGAGCCTCTACCACAGAGGACAGGACCACAGTGACATCATCCGCATAGGCCACCACCCTCAATGGAGCCTCTGGGCCCAGCTGCACCCCCCTCAATGCACTGCAACCAATCCTCCTTACGAAGGGATCGATCGCGAAAACATATAAGAGCGGGCTCAGGGGGCATCCCTGACGGACACCAGAGTCAACCTTGAAAGCAGGGCCCACCCAACCATTAACAAGCGGGAAGCTTTCGGCCTTATTGTATAAAACACGAAGCCAATCCACCACCCTCACTGGAAGACCATACCACTCCAGAACAGCCCACAGGTACTTGTGGTTCACCCGGTCAAAAGCCTTCGACTGGTCCAATGCCAGTAAGTACTTGCCCCACTTTTCAGCACGACAGCGTTCCACGGCCTCCCGGACGCCAAGGACAGCACTAAACGTGCTACGACCCTTCACAGTGCAATGCTGAGATGGAGACAGTACCAGCCCGGAAATTTCCATCAGCCGATTAAACAGTATTTTTGCCAGGATCTTTCTGTCCGTATTGAGAAGAGCGATGGGGCGCCAATTCTCAATACGGGACGGGTCCTTACCTTTTGATAACAATATGAGAGCGGAAGACCTCATGGAAGGAGGGAGCGACCCCTCACCCAGGCATTCATTATAGACCTCCATAAGGCGCGGAGCCAAGATGTCCCTGAAAGCTTTAAAGAACTCGGACGTTAAACCATCCGGACCTGGAGATTTTTTGATAGACAAACTGTCTATCGCCCTCTTGACTTCCTCCACCATCACATCATCACCCAAAGAGTCAAAGGAGGCATCAAGTTTCTGTAACCCTGGTGTCTCCCTCAGAAAGGACTCCATCCTCTCCCTAATAAGTGGCTGCTCAGACAGAAGGTCCGTATAATAGGACCTGATGACCCCCAGGATACCATCCCTGTCTTCACAGAGAGTACCCTGCCCGTCATACAGGACCCTCACCTCCCTTAGATCAACCGCCTTCCTGCAACTCTGGTAGGGATCAGGCGAGTGGTATTTACCATAATCCCTCTCCAAAATCAAGGAAGCCAGCCGATCATATTGGAGCTCCCTCAACTGAGCTTTCACCCGGAAGATATCCCCACTATCTCCACACTCAGAGATCAGGAAATCAAGTTTCTTCCTCAAACTCTGGTAGACACATCTTTTTCTCAAGTTCTTTTGTGCTACCAGCCTCTGAAAAAGCCTTCGAGTCCTTTTTTTGCACTCTTCCCACCACTCAAACCTAGACCAACCAGCCTCCAGAAGTGTCTCCTGTAGTTGGAAGAAATCCCTAAAGGACTGGCTAATACTCTCTTCTTTCAGAAGGTCAGAGCTCAAACGCCAAAGGCCCCGGCCTCTCTGAGGAGTTTCCAAAGCATTCAACGCGACACTCAGACAAACGTGGTCGGAGAATTCTACAGCCCTTACCTCAGGAGGCAGAGTTTTCGAACTCTCCTTAACAAAAAACCTATCTATCCTAGACCTACGATTGCTACAATGATACGTGTAACCCGTGAGGTCTGGACAATGGCGAATGTGCACATCGACCAGACCTGCCTCTCTAACCATACTAACTAAAAATCTCGCATCATAGCCCAGGGTTGACTTTGCACCCCCCCTGTCTTTGGGCCTTACAATGGTGTTAAAATCACCACCAAAGACAACCTGCCGGGCCGTAAAAAGGAATGGTTTTATCAGCCCAAAAAGGCACTTCCTATCCCAGGCCGACTGCGGTCCGTAGACGTTAATCAGCCTGAGATCATGCCCCCTTAGGCTAACATCCAAAACCATACACCTACCTATCTGTAATTCTATAATCTTGTGTACAGTTACCATATCAGTAAAAAGCACTGCCACCCCACCGTACGGCTCGGCCGCAAGAGACCAATAGGATGGGCCCCTCCTCCACTGGCTTTTGGCCCTGCGAAGTGTGGACAAGTCCCCTATTCTGGTCTCCTGCAAAAACAAAATATCAACCTCAATCGTGTTGAAAAAAGAAAAGGCCATATAACGAGCACGTTCAGAATAAACGGAAGCCACATTAATGGTGGCACATCGTATAGGGTGTGTAGCCATAGTTCTAGATTATAGAGATAGGGCTCCATTTCACTTTCACTTTGTTACACAGGAAGACCCCTCCCCCGAGGAACCTTCCTGCTTACAAGGCACCCCAGAAGTGATACCTTCACCAGACGATGACACAACCATACACTCACCCTCCACCACATCCACACCATCCCCAAGAGGCACAGCACCCGCAGTTGGTTTTTTCCCGGCCCATCGGCCCCAACCGCAGACACCAACCCCACCTCAACAATACCCTGCCTGTCCCCACCAGTCAGGGAAACAAAAGCAGGATCAGGGTCAGGATCTGGCGGTTTTGGATCCACCAAGATGACTGGAGCTTCCTGACTTGGAGGTATCATCTCCAAAGAATCTCCCAAAATAACAGACTCAGGGGTTTCCTCCACTATGTCTGCTCCGGCAGAAAACACTCCAACCTCCTCCATCTTCCCTAAACCCTTTCCTTCACCACTTGACCCTGTCAATCCCAGATTCGACAGGTCCCACTCCAGCTTACCACCCTGTTCCACATTCTTTGATTTTACCGTAACCTTACCCCCTCTTCTCCTGTTTTTCGCTTTGGCACCTTCCGCAGCTTCCCCAAAGGTACTTTTCCTACTGACCTTCTTTCTCACCTCAGAAGGCCGAGCAACCTGAACCAAATCACCACTTTCCTGTCTTACTATCTCCCCCCCCTTCTCCGCTACCTCCTCCTCCTCGTCATCTGCCACAGAGAATGTAAAGCGATTTGAAAGCTGGACAACATCCTCCCTTTGCCCTACCCTCCTCTTCCTATTTGACTTCACAACTGTAAAGGAAGATTCTCCCCTCTCTACCGGCACCTCCTTCTGGATTTTGGCAGCTTCCAGCACCTCTTTTCCACTACCTACTTCCTCACCCTCCTCAATGTCACTCAGACTGGCCCCTCTCGTTGGAGGTTCTATGACCACCGGCAAACTCCCAATAGCACTTTCCTCATTGTGCGATGCCGAGGGGCAACGGCTATAAGGATGACCGAAACACCCACAGAGATTACACTTCACCACATCACAATCTCTAGAGAGGTGACCCAACTCGCCACACATGGCACACTTGACCTCAGGGCAATTGTTAGAAAAATGCCTAAAGCTGCCACAATGATGACAGACTCTTGGCTGACCGGGGTAGAAAGCCTGGATCTTATCTCGGCCAATAAAAGCTGCTGCCGGAATATGCTTTGTCTCTATACCTACCCTGTTTAGCCTGACAAAAACAGAATAAGCTCCACCCCACACCCCCTTTGTGTAGTCAATTTTCTCCAGGCACGTGGACAATACTGTACAAAAGCGGGATAACCAGAAAAGGATGTCCTGCACTGGGAGGCTCTCATTTCTCACCAGGATAGTGACTTTAACCCTATCCTGGCGAGAGACCATTTGAGACCTGTAATTACTAAAGGGTGTCGCACCCTTCTTCTCCTCCCACCTGGACGCAAAAGCCTGTAACCCCCGCAGAGTCTGAAAACTCAGATCATACTCCGGGGTTCTGATGGGGTGAATGCAGGCAAAGAGGTCCATGGGTGAGAATCCCAAGGAGAAAACCATCTCTAGAAAAACACCCTTACTTGGCGGGTCCCCTTCAGCTACCCACTTTAGCTGCACCACATTCCGCCTTCTTATCGGGGTACCACCACCAATACCACTCCCACCACCATCACCACTGGTAGCGGCATTAGGAATCCTTGGTGCCCCTCCACCAGACACTATTGTCGCATAAGACTTGGGCATAGGCTGGCCCATGCTTTCCAGTCTCGAATTATTTTCAGCAATCAATTCAATTGCCGCACGGATCCTCTCAGGCCCCCCTATTCCCCCATACAGTGAGTCTGCTACTTTTAATTGTTCCTCCGACAAAGTGGACCTGTCCAGAGGGGGCAGACCCTGTACCAGGCTAGCACCTGCCCTCAGTACCGGAGGCCCTGGGACAACAGCTGTGGCCTTGTTAACATCCGCCTCCACCCTGTCAGCAATCTGCAACATTTCTGCATCAAGGGAGTCATTCCCACAGTCAGCCGCTACCACCCTCCTCCCAACAGCTGGCAAAACAGTACCGGGCGCCAGCATAATACCGGCAGGCATGACACACTCACCGGATCCAACAGCAGTGTTCCCGATCACCGTGGGAACCACGGCCACGTCCCCATCCACCAGTCGCCGGGGAGCTTCCTCCAACTCCATGGCTCCGTCAGCAACAATCTCCAAAGGCACTTCCGCCCTGCCACCGTGAAGCGCATCGTGAGCCGCATCGTGACCCGCAGAGAGGCGGGTCCCCGCAGCCATCTTCCGGACTCTGTGGATTAACTCCTTCGGGCCCGCAACAGCCGCTGAGACACCCACCATGTCTTCCGACTTGATCTCCGTGCCGCCTCCTTCCCCGATCTCGTCGTCTCCGACCTCCATCGGCGCCATCTTGGGACCCGAAATAGCCTGTTTCTGCAGACTCGATTCCCAAAACGCCTCTGAAGACTCCTCCATCCTCGCTGGGGCTGCCACCGGGCCCGCCAGGCTCAGCAGATAGAGTACTCTGCCCTTGTACTTGGCCCGCTTCTCCGCCAGCATCAGGAGCTCATCTTTGATGATCAGCCTCCCCTCGTTCGTGGATGTCAAGAACTTCTTCTTCTTGGAGGCAATCCGAGCAGACACCCGACCAGCCTCCTTTCTCAAAGCCGCAACATCCATAGCCAGGAACGTCTCCTGTTCAGCGGCAGCGGCAGTGGCAGCAGCGGCGGCGGCAGCAGCAGCAGCAGCGGCCCCGTCTCCGTCAGAATCAGACTCCAGGGAATCTTCCTCCAGGAGACGCTGAGCATCGGGACAGATCTCCTCCTCCATCTCCGTCTCCGTCTCCGCACAAAAGGTAAGCAGACCCGGGGGAACTGGCTCTACTCCTGGGGTTGCTTCACTCCCAGGGGAGCTTACCACCATCTCACACCCTAGAGTTAAGTCCTCACTCATAGGGGAGCACTGCGTTAGCCCGCACCCTGAAGTTAAATCGCCACTCACAGGGGGGGCCATGCAGCATGGGGTCCAAAGTCCGGCTCTCACCATCTTCCACGGCCACATCCAGCCGGGAGAGCACCACCACCGGTCGGCCAGTACTTCCAGCAGGCCCTCCACCACCTCCAGGATCCGGGCCCTCAGAGACTTTCAGGACCCCGGGATCTCCTCCACCATCTCCCGGCAGGCCCTCCATCCTCCCTGGGGAGGGACACTCTAGACAGTCCCTGGCTGCAAATCACTTCCAGAGGCCTAAGAGCTGAATCACAGACGACCTCTAGGGGCGAGGTCTTCAACACATCCAGTGAAATTTTGAGCTGTCTGTGTTTGCTACAAGAGGAGATAACACAAAGTATGCTCTTTTGTTGTTTCCATTGCTTTCAATGCATTTTGGCCTAAAACGTGCATTTGCTGTTTTCTCTTAAACGCAACATGGGAGAAAAACCATTTCACATCACATTTGTGGGTCTTGGTCTTCAACACATCCAGTGAAATTTTGAGCTGTCTGTGTTTGCTACAAGAGGAGATATCACAAAGTATGTGCTTTTGTTGTTTCCATTGCTTTCAAAGCATTTTGGCCTAAAACGTGCATTTGCTGTTTTCTCTTAAACGCAACATGGGAGAAAAACCATTTCACATCACATTTGTGGGTCTTGGTCTTCAACACATCCAGTGAAATTTTGAGCTGTCTGTGTTTGCTACAAGAGGAGATATCACAAAGTATGCGCTTTTGTTGTTTTCATTGCTTTCAATGCATTTTGGCCTAAAACTTGCATTTGCTGTTTTCTCTTAAACGCAACATGGGAGAAAAACCATTTCACATCACATTTGTGGGTCTTGGTCTTCAACACATCCAGTGCAATTTTGAGCTGTCTGTGTTTGCTACAAGAGGAGATATCACAAAGTATGGACTTTTGTTATTTCCATTGCTTTCAATGCATTTTGGCCTAAAACTTGCATTTGCTGTTTTCTCTTAAAAGCAACATGGGAGAAAAACCATTTCACATCACATTTGTGGGTCTTGGTCTTCAACACATCCAGTGAAATTTTGAGCTGTCTGTGTTTGCTACAAGAGGAGATATCACAAAGTATGCGCTTTTGTTGTTTCCATTGCTTTCAATGCATTTTGGCCTAAAACGTGCATTTGCTGTTTTCTCTTAAACGCAACATGGGAGAAAAACCATTTCACATCACATTTGTGGGTCTTGGTCTTCAACACATCCAGTGAAATTTTGAGCTGTCTGTGTTTGCTACAAGAGGAGATATCACAAAGTATGCGCTTTTGTTTGTTTTCATTGCTTTCAATGCATTTTGGCCTAAAACGTGCATTTGCTGTTTTCTCTTAAACGCAACATGGGAGAAAAACCATTTCACATCACATTTGTGGGTCTTGGTCTTCAACACATCCAGTGCAATTTTGAGCTGTCTGTGTTTGCTACAAGAGGAGATATCACAAAGTATGGACTTTTGTTATTTCCATTGCTTTCAATGCATTTTGTCCTAAAACTTGCATTTGCTGTTTTCTCTTAAAAGCAACATGGGAGAAAAACCATTTCACATCACATTTGTGGGTCTTGGTCTTCAACACATCCAGTGAAATTTTGAGCTGTCTGTGTTTGCTACAAGAGGAGATATCACAAAGTATGCGCTTTTGTTATTTCCATTGCTTTCAATGCATTTTGGCCTAAAACTTGCATTTGCTGTTTTCTCTTAAACGCAACATGGGAGAAAAACGATATCACATCACATTTGTGGGTTTTGGTCTTCAACACATCCAGTGAAATTTTGAGCTGTCTGTGTTTGCTACAAGAGGAGATAACACAAAGTATGCGCTTTTGTGTTTCCATTGCTTTCAATGCATTTTGGCCTAAAACTTGCATTTGCTGTTTTCTCGTAAATGCAACATGGGAGAAAAACCATTTCACATCACATTTGTGGGTCTTGGTCTTCAACACATCCAGTGAAATTTTGAGCAGTCTGTGTTTTTGCTACAAGAGGAGATATCACAAAGTATGCGCTTTTGTTGTTTACATTGCTTTCAATGCATTTTGGCCTAAAACGTGCAGTTGCTGTTTTCTCTTAAACGCAACATGGGAGAAAAACCATTTCACATCAAATTTGTGGGTCTTGGTCTTCAACACATCCAGTGAAATTTTGAGCTGTCTGTATTTGCTACAAGAGGAGATATCACAAAGTATGCGCTTTTGTTATTTCCATTGCTTTCAATGCATTTTGGCCTCAAACTTGCATTTGCTGTTTTCTCTTAAACGCAACATGGGAGAAAAACCATTTCACATCACATTTGTGGGTCTTGGTCTTCAACACATCCAGTGAAATTTTGAGCTGTCTGTGTTTGCTACAAGAGGAGATATCACAAAGTATGCGCTTTTGTTGTTTCCATTGCTTTCAAAGCATTTTGGCCTAAAACGTGCATTTGCTGTTTTCTCTTAAACGCAACATGGGAGAAAAACCATTTCACATCACATTTGTGGGTCTTGGTCTTCAACACATCCAGTGAAATTTTGAGCTGTCTGTGTTTGCTACAAGAGGAGATATCACAAAGTATGCGCTTTTGTTGTTTTCATTGCTTTCAATGCATTTTGGCCTAAAACGTGCATTTGCTGTTTTCTCTTAAACGCAACATGGGAGAAAAACCATTTCACATCACATTTGTGGGTCTTGGTCTTCAACACATCCAGTGCAATTTTGAGCTGTCTGTGTTTGCTACAAGAGGAGATATCACAAAGTATGGACTTTTGTTATTTCCATTGCTTTCAATGCATTTTGGCCTAAAACTTGCATTTGCTGTTTTCTCTTAAAAGCAACATGGGAGAAAAACCATTTCACATCACATTTGTGGGTCTTGGTCTTCAACACATCCAGTGAAATCACTGTACACAATACTCTATACTGTGCACCACTGTACAGCTATAAACCATATTCTATACCATATACCACTATACACCCTATTGTATACTATGTACCACTATACAGCTATACACCATATTCTATTCTATGTACCACTATACAGCTCTACACCATATTCTAGACTATGTACCACTAAACACCATATTCTATACTATGTACATCTATACACCATATTCTATACTATGTACCTCTATACACCATATTCTATACTATATACCACTATACACCATATTCTAAACTATGTACCACTATAAACCATATTCTATACTATAAACAACTATATAGCTCACCCCATATTCTATACTATGTACTACTATACACCATTTTCTATACTATGAACCACTATATAGCTCTACACCATATTCTATACTATGTACCATAATACACCATATACTATACTATGTTCCACTATTCACCTCTACACCATATTCTATACTATGTACCACTATACAGCTGTATACCACATTCAATACTATGTACCACTATACAGCTCTACACCATATTCTTTACTATATACTACTATTCACCACATTCTATACTATGTACCGCTATTCAACATATTCTATAAAATGTAACACTATACACCACATTCTATACTATGTACCATTATACAGCTCTACACCACAATATATACTATGTACCACTGTACACCATATTCTATACTATGTACCACTATATACAACATTCTAGACTATGTACCACTATACACCATATTCTATACTATGCACCATTATACAGCTCTAAATCACATTCTATACTATGTACCACTATACACCACATTCTATACTATGTACCATTATACAGCTCTATACCACATTCTATACTATGTACCACTATACACCATATTCTATACTATGTACCACTATACAGCTCTACACCACATTCTAAACTATGTACCACTATACACCATATTCTATGTACCACTATACACTACATTCTAGACTATGTACCACTATACACCATATTCTAAACTATGTACCTCTATACACCATAATTTATACTATGTACCACTACACACCACATTCTATACTATGTAGCACTATACACCATATTCTATACTATGTACCACTATACACCATATTCTATACTATGTACCTCTAAACACCATATTCTATACTGTGTACCACTATACACCATATTCTATACTATGTACCACAATACACCATATCCTATACTGTTTACCACTATATGCCATATTCTATACTATATACCACTATACACCATATTTTATACTATGTACCACTATACAACACATTCTATACTATGTAGCACTATACAACATATTCTATACTATGTACCTCTATACACCATATTCTATACTATGTACCACTATACACCATATTCTATACTATGTACCACTATACAGCTCTACAACACATTCTATACTATGTACCTCTACATACCATATTCTATACTATGTACTACTATACAGCTCTACACCGTATTCTATACTATGTACTACTATACACCGCATTCTATACTATGTACCACTATACAGCTCTACACCATACACCACTATACACCACATTCTATACTATGTACCACTACACCACATTCTAAACTATGTACCACTATGTACCACTATACACTGCATTCTATATTATGTACCACTATACCCCATATTCTATACTATGTACCTCTATACACCATATTCTATACTATGTACCACTATACACCATATTCTATACGATGTACCACTATACAGCTCTACACCACATTCTATACTATATACCACTATACACCACATTCTAGACTATGTACTACTATACACCATATTCTATACTATGTACCTCTATACACCATATTCTATACTATATACCACTATACATCACATCCTATACTATGTACCATTATACAGCTCTTCACCACATTCTTTACTATGTACAACTATACACCATATTCTATACTATTTACCTCTATACACCATATTCTATACTATATACCACTATTAACCATATTCTATACATTTTACAACTATACACCATATTCTATATAATATACAACTATACAGCTCTACCCCATATTCTGTACTATGTATATACCACTATACACCATATTCTATACTATGAACCACTATACAGCTCTACACCATATTCTATACTATGTACCACTATAAACCTCTACACTATATTCTATGCTATGTACCACTATAAAGCTTTACAACACATTCTATACTATATACTACTATAGACCACATTCTATACTAAATACCTCTATACACAATATTCTATAGTATGTAGCACTATACACCACATTCTATACTATGTACCACTATACAGCTCTACACCATATTCTATACTATGTACCACTATACACCATATTCTATACTATGTACCACTATTCAGCTCTACACCACATTCTATACTATGTACCGCTATACATCATATTCTGTGTACCACTATACACCATATTCTAGACTATGTAACACTATACACCATATTCTATACTATGTACCTTTATACACCATATTACATACTATGTACCACTATACACCACATTCTATACTATGTACCACTACACCACATTCTAAACTATGTACCACTATGTACCACTATACACTGCATTCTATACTATGTACCACTATACCCCATATTCTATACTATGTACCTGTATACACCATATTCTATACTATGTACCACTATACACCATATTCTATACGATGTACCACTATACAGCTCTACACCACATTCTATACTATATACCACTATACACCACATTCTAGACTATGTACTACTATACACCATATTCTATACTATGTACCTCTTTACACCATATTCTATACTATATACCACTATACACCACATCCTATACTATGTACCATTATACAGCTCTTCACCACATTCTATACTATATACCACTATACACCATATTCTATACTATTTACCTCTATACACCATATTCTATGCTATATACCACTATTAACCATATTCTATACAATGTACAACTATACACAATATTCTATTTGATATACAACTATACAGCTCTACCCCATATTCTGTACTATGTATATACCACTATACACCAAATTCTATACTATGAACCACTATACAGCTCTGCACCATATTCTATACTATTTACCACTATACACCATATTCTATACTATGTACCACTATAAACCTCTACACTATATTCTATGCTATGTACCACTATAAAACTCTACAACACATTCTATAATATATACTACTATAGACCACATTCTATACTAAATACCTCTATACACCATATTCTATAGTATGTAGCACTATACACCACATTCTATACTATGTACCACTATACAGCTTAACACCATATTCTATACTATGTTCCACTATTCGGCTCTACACCACATTCTATACTATGTACCGCTATACATCATATTTTGTGTACCACTATACACCATATTCTAGACTATGTAACACAATACACCATATTCTATACTATGTACCTCTATACAACATATTACATACTATGTACCACTATACACCACATTCTATACTATGTACCACTATACACCACATTCTATACTATGTACCACTATACACCATTTTCTATACTATGTACCACTATACAGCTCTACACCATATTCTATACTATGTAACACTATACAACACTACACCATATTCTATACTATGTACTAATATACAGCTCTATACCGTATTCTATACTATGTACCACTATATAACTCTTCACCATAAACCACTATACACCACATTCTATACTATGTACCACTACACCACATTCTAAACTATGTAGCACTATTTACCACTATACACCACATTCTATACTATGTACCACTATACACCATATTCTATACTATATACCTCTATACACCATATTCTATACTATGTACCATTATACACCATATTCTGTACTATGTACCACTATACAGCTCTATACCAAATTCTACACTATGTACCATGATACAGCTCTACACCACATTCTATACTATATACCACTATACACCATATTCTATACTATTTACCTCTATACACCATATTCTATACTATGTACCACTTTACACCATATTCTATACTATATACCACTATACAGCTCTACCCCATATTCTATGCCATGTACCACTATACAGCTCTGCACCACATTCTATACTATGTACCACTGTACAGCTCTACACCATATTCTATACTATATACTACTATACACCACATTCTATACTATGTACCACTATAAACCATATTCTGTACTATTTAACACTATACAGCTCTACACCATGTTCTGTACTATATACCACTATACACCATATTCTATACTATGTACCACTATACACCATATTCTATACCATGTACCACTATACACCATATTCTATACTATGTACCACTATACACCATATTCTATACTATATACCACTATACAACATATTCTAGACTATGTACCACTTTACACTATATTCTATACTATATACCACTTAACAGCTCTACCTCTTATTCTATGCCATGTACCACTATACAGCTCTGTACCACATTCTATACTATGTACCACTATACAGCTCTATACCTCATTCTATACTATGTACCATTATACAGCTCTACACCACATTCTATACTATGTACCACTATACAACATATTCTATACAATGTACCACTATACAGCTATTCATCACATTCTATACTATGTACCACTATACACCATATTCTATACTATGTATCACTATGCAGCTTTAAACCACATTCTATACAATGTACCACAATACACCATATTCTATGTACCACTATACACCATGTTCTATACTATGTACCACTATACACCATATTCTATGCTCTGTACCTCTATACACAATATTCTATACTATGTACCACTATACAGCTCTACCCCATAATCTATACCATGTACCACTATACACCATATTCTATACTATGTATCACTTTACACCATATTCTATACTATGTATCACTATGCACCATATTCTATACTATGTACCACTATACTGCTCTACACCATATTTTATGCTATGTAGCACAAACTATACACCATATTCTATATTATGTACCACTATACAGCTCAACACCATATTCTATACTATGTACCACTATACAACTCTACACTATATTCTATACTATGTACCACTATACACAACATTCTATACTTTTTCCCACTATACACCATTTTCTATACTATGTACCACTATACAGCTCAACACCATATTCTATACTATGTACCACTATACAACACTACACCATATTCTATACTATGTACTAATATACAGCTCTACACCGTATTCTATACTATGTCCTACTATACACCACATTCTATACTATGTACCACTACACCACATTCTATACTATGTACCACTATACAACACTACACCAAATTCAATACTATGTACCATTATACAGCTCTACACCACATTCTATACTATGTACCACTGTACACCATATTCTAAACTTTGTACCTCTATACACCATATTCTATACTATGTACCTCTATACAACATATTCTAGACAATGTACCACTTTACACCATATTCTATACTATATACCACTTAACAGCTCTACCCCATAATCTATGCCATGTACCACTATACAGCTCTGTACAACATTCTATACTATATACTACTATACACCACATACTATTCTATGTACCACTATACAGCTCTACACCATATTTTATACTATATACCAATATTCAGCTCTACACCATGTTCTATACTATATAATACTATACATCAGATTCTATACTATGTACCACTATAAACAACATTCTATACTATATACCACTGTACACCTTATTCTATACTAGGTATCACTATACACCACATTCTATACAATATACCACTATACAGCTCTATACCACATTTTATTCTAAATACCATTATACAGCTCTACACCACATTCTATACTATGTACCACTATACAACATATTCTATACTATGTACCACTATACAGCTCTTCATCACATTCTATACTATGTACCACTATACACCATATTCTATACTATGAACCACTATACAGCTCTACACCACATTCTATACAATGTACCACAATACAACATATACTATGTACCAAGTATACACCATATTCTATACTATGTACCACTATACAGCATATTCTAAACTATGTACCTCTATACACCATATTCTATACTATGTACCACTATACACCATATTCTATACTATATACCACTATACAGCTCTACCCCATATTCTATACCATGTACCACTATACACCTTATTCTATACTATGTGCTATACACCATATTCTATACTATGTACCACTATACACCATATTCTATACTATGTACCACAATACAGCTCTACATCATATTCTATATTATATACCACTATACACCATATTCTATACTATGTACCACTTACACCACATTCTATACTATGTACCACTTTACACCATATTCTATACTATGTACCACTATACACCATATTCTATACTATGTACCACTATACAGCTCTACACCACATTATGTACTATATGCCACTATACACCATATTCTATACTATGTAGCACTATACACCATATTCTATACTGTGTACCAATATACAGCTCTACAACACATTCTATACTATGTCCCTCTACACACCATATTCTATACTATGTACCACTATACAGCTCTACACCACATTCTATACTATGTACCACTATACATCTCTACACCATATTCTATGCTATGTATCACTGTACACAATACTCTATACTGTGCACCACTGTACAGCTATACACCATATTTTATACTATATACCACTATACACCCTATTGTATACTATGTACCACTATACAGCTCTACGCCATATTCTATTCTATGTACCACTATACAGCTCTACACCATATTCTAGACTATGTACCACTATATACCATTTTCTATACTATGTACATCTATACACCATATTCTATACTATGTACCTCTGTACACCATATTCTATACTATATACCACTATGCACCATATTCTAAACTATGTACCACTATAAACCATATTCTATACTATAAACAACTCTATAGCTCACCCCATATTCTATACTATGTACTACTATACACCATTTTCTATACTATGAACCACTATATAGCTCTACACCATATTCTATACTATATACCACTATACACCATATTCTATACTATGTACCACTATTCACCTCTACACCATATTCTATACTATGTACCACTATACAGCTGTATACCACATTCTATACTATGTACCACTATACAGCTCTACACCATATTCTATACTATATACTACTATACACCACATTCTATACTATGTACCATTATACAGCTCTACACCACAATATATACTATGTACCACTATACAGCTCTACACCACATTCTATACTATGTACCACTGTACACTATATTCTATACTATGTACCACTATACACCACATTCTAGACTATGTACCACTATACACCATATTCTATAATATGTACCATTATACAGCTCTAAATCACATTCTATACTATGCACCACTATACACCACATTCTATACTATGTACCATTATACAGCTCTACACCACATTCTATACTATGCACCACTATACACCATATTCTATACTATGTACCAATATACAGCTTTACACCACATTCTATACTATGTACCACTATACACCACATTCTAGACTATGTACCACTATACCCCATATTCTATACTATGTACCTCTATACACCATAATTTATACTATGTACCACTACACACCACATTCTGTACTATGTAGTCTATACACCATATTCTATACTATGTACCACTATACACCAGATTCTATACTATGTACCTCTATACACCATATTCTATACTGTGTACCACTATACACCATATTCTATACTATGTACCACAATACACCATATTCTATACTATTTACCACTATATACCATATTCTATACTATATACCGCTTAACACCATATTTTATACTATGTACCAATATACAACACATTCTATACTATGTAGCACTATACACCATATTCTATACTATGTACCTCTGTACACCATATTCTCTACTATGTACCACTATACCCCATATTCTATACTATGTACCACAATACACCATATTCTATACTATGTACCACTATACATCTCTACACCACATTCTATACTATGTTTCTCTATAAACCATATTCTATACTATGTACAACTATACACCATATTCTATACTATGTACCACTATACAGCTCTACAACACATTCTATACTATGTCCCTCTACACACCATATTCTATACTATGTACCACTATACAGCTCTACACCATGTTCTATACTATGTACCACTATACATCACATTCTATGCTATGTACCACTATACACCATATTCTAAGCTATGTACCACTATACACCACATTCTATGCTATGTACTACTATACACCATATTCTATACTATGTACCACTATACACCATATTCTATACTGTGTACCTCTATTCAGCTCTACACCATATTCTATACTATGTATCTCTATACAACATATTCTATACTATATACCACTATACAGTTCTATACCATATTCTATACTATATACGACTATACACCTTATTCTATACTATGTACCACTATACAGCTCTATACCAAATTCAATACTATGTACCATTATAGAGCTCTACACCACATTCTATACTATGTACCACTATACATCATATTCTATACTATGTACCACTATACAGCTCTACATCACATTCTATATTATTTACCACTATACAACATATTCTATACTTTGTACCTCTCTACACCATATTCTGTACTATGTACCTCTATGCAACATATTCTAGACTATGTACCACTTTACACCATATTCTATACTATATACCACTTAATAGCTCTACCCCATATTCTATGCCATGTACCACTATGCAGCTCTGTACCACATTCTATACTATGTACCAATATTCAGCTCTACACCATGTTCTATACTATATACCACTATACACCATATTCTATACTATGTACCACTATAAATGACATTCTATACTATATACCACTATACACCTATTTCTATACTATGTATCACTATACACCACATTCTATACTATATACCACTATACAGCTCTATACCACATTTTATACTATGTACCATTATACAGCTCTACACCACATTCTATACTATGTACCACTATACAACATATTCTATACTATGTACCACTAAACAGCTCTTCATCACATTCTATACTATGTACCACTATACACCATATTCTATACTATGAATAACTATACAGCTCTACACAACATTCTATACAATGTACCACAATACACCATATACTATGTACCACTATACACCATATTCTATACTATGTACCACTATACACCATATTCTATACTATGTACCTCTATACACCATTTTCTATACTATGTACCACTATACACCATATTCTATACTATATACCACTATACAGCTCTACCCCATATTCTATACCATGTACCACTATACAACTTATTCTATACTATGTGCTATACACCATATTCTATACTATGTACCACTAAACACCATATTCTGTACTATGTACCACAATACATCTCTACATCATATTCTATATTATATACCACTATACACCATATTCTATACTATGTATCACTTTACACCACATTATATACTATGTACCACTATACACCATATTCTATACTATGTAGCAATATACACCATATTCTATACTATGTACCACTATACAGATCTACACCACATTCTGTACTATATACCACTATACACCATATTCTATAATATGTACCACTATAAATCTCTACACCATATTATATGCTATGTATCACTATACACAATACTCTATACTATGCACCACTGTACAGCTATACACTATATTCTATACTATATACCACTGTACACACTGTTGTATACTATGTACCACTATACAGCTCTACACCATATTCTATACTATGTACCACTATACAGCTGTACACGACATTCTATATTTTGTACCACTATACACCATATTCTAGACTATGTACCACTATACACCATATTTTAAACTATGTACATCTATACACCATATTCTATACTACGTACCTCTATACACCATATTCTATACTTTATACCACTATACACCATATTCTATACTATGTACCACTATAAACCATATTCTATACTATAAACAACTATATATCTCACCCCATATTCTATACTATGTACTACTATACACCATTTTCTATACTATGAACCACTATACAGCTCTACACCATATTCTATACTATATACCACTATACACCATATTCTAAACTATGTACCACTATTCACCTCTACACCATATTCTATACTATGTACCACTATACAGCTGTATACCACATTCTATACTATGTACCACTATACAGCTCTACACCATATTCTATACTATATACTACTATACACCACATTCAATACTATGTACCACTATACACCATATTCTATTCTATGTACCACTAGACAGCTCTACACCACATTCTATACTATGTACCACTGCACACCATATTCTATACTATGTACCTCTATACACCACATTCTAGACTACGAACCACTATACACCATATTCTATACTATGTACCACTATACAGCTCTACACCACATTCTATACTTTGTACCACTATACACCATATTCTATACTATGTACCTCAATACACCATAATTGATACTATATACCACTATACACCACATTCTATACTATGTACCACTATACACCATATTCTATACTATGTACCTCTATACACCATATTCTATACTGTGTACCACTATACACCATATTCTATACTATATACCACAATACACCATATTCTATACTATTTACCACTATATACCATATTCTATACTATATACCGCTATACACCATATTTTATTCTATGTACCACTATACAACACATTCTATACTATGTAGCACTATACACCATATTCTATACTATGTACCTCTATACACCATATTCTATACTATGTACCACTATACACCATATTCTATACAATGTACCACTATACACCATATTCTATACTATGTACCACTATACATCTCTACACCAAATTCTATACTATGTACCACTATACACCACATTCTATACTATGTTCCACTATACACCATATTCTATACTTTGTATCTCTATACACCATATTCTATACCATGTACCACTGTACACCATATTCTATACTATGTATCACAATACACCATATTCTATACTATGTACCACTATACACCATATTCTATACTATGTACCACTAAACACACCATATTCTATACTATGTAACTCTATACACCATATTCTATACTATGTACCACTATACACCACATTCTATGCTATGTACCACTATACACCATATTCTAAACTATGTACCACAATACACCATATTCTATACTATGTACCACTATACACCACATTCTATGCTATGTACCACTATACACCATATTCTATACTGTGTTCCACTATACACCATATTCTATACTATGTACCACTATACAGTTCTATACCAAATTCAATACTATGTACCATTATACAGCTCTACACCACATTCTATACTATGTACCACTATACATCATATTCTATTCTATGTACCACTATACAGCTCTACGTCACATTCTATACTATGTACCACTACTATACACCATATTCTATACTATGTACCACTTTACACCACATTATATACTATGTACCACTATACACCATATTCTATACTATGTAGCACTATACACCATATTCTATACTATGTACCACTATACAGCTCTACACCACATTCTGTACTATATACCACTATACACAATATTCTATAATATGTACCACTATACATCTCTACACCATATTATATGCTATGTATCACTATACACAATACTCTATACTATGCACCACTGTACAGCTATACACTATATTCTATACTATATACCACTATACACACTGTTGTATACTATGTACCACTATACAGCTCTACACCATATTCTATACTATGTACCACTATACAGCTGTACACCACATTCTATATTTTTTACCACTATACACCATATTCTAGACTATGTACCACTATACACCATATTTTATACTATGTACATCTATACACCATATTTTGTACTACTTACCTCTGTACACCATATTCTATACTTTATACCACTATACACCATATTCTATACTATGTACCACTATAAACCATATTCTATACTATAAACAACTATATATCTCACCCCATATTCTATACTATGTACTAAAATACACCATTTTCTATACTATGAACCACTATACAGCTCTGCACCATATTCTATACTATATACCACTATACACCACATTCTATACTATGTACCACTATACACCATATTCTATAAAATGTAACACTATACACCTCATCCTATATTATATACCACTATACAGCTCTACACCACATTCTATACTATGAACCACTGCACACCTTATTCTATACTATGTACCTCTATACACCACATTCTAGACTACGTACCACTAAACACCATATTCTATACTATGTACCACTATACAGCTCTACACCACATTCTATACTTTGTACCACTATACACCATATTCTAGACTATGTACCACTATACACCATATTCTATACTATGTACCTCAATACACCATAATTTATACTATGTACCACTATACACCACATTCTATATTATGTACCACTATACACCATATTCTATACTATGTACCTCTATACCCATATTCTATACTGTGTACCACTATACACCATATTCTATACTATGTACCACAATACACCATATTCTATACTATTTACCACTATATACCATATTCTATACTATATACCGCTATACACCATATTTTATTCTATGTACCACTATACAATACATTCTATACTATGTAGCACTATACACCATATTCTATACTATGTACCTCTATACACCATATTCTATACTATGTACCACTATACACCATATTCTATGCTATGTACTACTATACACCATATTCTATACTATGTACCACTATACACCATATTCTGTTCTATGTACCACTAGACAGCTCTACACCACATTCTATACTATGTACCACTGCACACCATATTCTATACTATGTACCTCTATACACCACATTCTAGACTACGAACCACTATACATATATTCTATACTATGTACCACTATACAGCTCTACACCACATTTTATACTTTGTACCACTATACACCATATTCTATACTATGTACCTCAATACACCATAATTGATACTATATACCACTATACACCACATTCTATACTATGTACCACTATACACCATATTCTATACTATGTACCTCTATACACCATATTCTATACTGTGTACCACTATACACCATATTCTATACTATATACCACAATACACCATATTCTATACTATTTACCACTATATACCATATTCTATACTATATACCGCTATACACCATATTTTATTCTATGTACCACTATACAACACATTCTATACTATGTAGCACTATACACCATATTCTATACTATGTACCTCTATACACCATATTCTATACTATGTACCACTATACACCATATTCTATACAATGTACCACAATACACCATATTCTATACTATGTACCACTATACATCTCTACACCAAATTCTATACTATGTACCACTATACACCACATTCTATACTATGTTCCACTATACACCATATTCTATACTTTGTATCTCTATACACCATATTCTATACCATGTACCACTGTACACCATATTCTATACTATGTATCACAATACACCATATTCTATACTATGTACCACTATACACCGTATTCTATACTATGAACCACTATACACACCATATTCTATACTGTGAACCACTATACAGCTCTACACAACATTCTATACAATGTACCACAATACACCATATACTATGTACCACTATACACCATATTCTATACTATGTACCACTATACACCATATTCTTTACTATGTACCTCTATACACCATATTCTATACTATGTACCACTATACACCATATTCTATACTATATAACACTATACAGCTCTACCCCATATTCTATACCATGTACCACTATACAACTTATTCTATACTATGTACCACTATACATCTCTACACCATATTCTATACTAAGTACCACTAAACACCATATTCTATACTATGTACCACAATACAGCTCTACATCATATTCTATATTATATACCACTATACACCATATTCTATACTATGTACCACTTTACACCACATTATATACTATGTACCACTATACACCATATTCTATACTATGTAGCACTATACACCATATTCTATACTATGTACCACTATACAGCTCTACACCACATTCTGTACTATATACCACTATACACAATATTCTATAATATGTACCACTATACATCTCTACACCATATTATATGCTATGTATCACTATACAAAATACTCTATACTATGCACCACTGTACAGCTATACACTATATTCTATACTATATACCACTATACACACTGTTGTATACTATGTACCACTATACAGCTCTACACCATATTCTATACTATGTACCACTATACAGCTGTACACCACATTCTATATTTTTTACCACTATACACCATATTCTAGACTATGTACCACTATACACCATATTTTATACTATGTACATCTATACACCATATTTTATACTACTTACCTCTGTACACCATATTCTATACTTTATACCACTATACACCATATTCTATACTATGTACCACTATAAACCATATTCTATACTATAAACAACTATATATCTCACCCCATATTCTATACTATGTACTAAAATACACCATTTTCTATACTATGAACCACTATACAGCTCTGCACCATATTCTATACTATTTACCACTATACACCACATTCTATACTATGTACCACTATACACCATATTCTATAAAATGTTACACTATACACCTCATCCTATATTATATACCACTATACAGCTCTACACCACATTCTATACTATGAACCACTGCACACCTTATTCTATACTATGTACCTCTATACACCACATTCTAGACTACGTACCACTAAACACCATATTCTATACTATGTACCACTATACAGCTCTACACCACATTCTATACTTTGTACCACTATACACCATATTCTATGTACCACTATACACCACATTCTAGACTATGTACCACTATACACCATATTCTATACTATGTACCTCAATACACCATAATTTATACTATGTACCACTATACACCACATTCTATATTATGTACCACTATACACCATATTCTATACTATGTACCTCTATACCCATATTATATACTGTGTACCACTATACACCATATTCTATACTATGTACCACAATACACCATATTCTATACTATTTACCACTATATACCATATTCTATACTATATACCGCTATACACCATATTTTATTCTATGTACCACTATACAATACATTCTATACTATGTAGCACTATACACCATATTCTATACTATGTACCTCTATACACCATATTCTATACTATGTACCACTATACACCATATTCTATACAATGTACCACAATACACCATATTCTATACTATGTACCACTATACATCTCTACACCACATTCTATACTATGTTCCTCTATACACCATATTCTATACTATGTACCAATATATAGCTCTACACCAAATTCTATACTTTTCCACTATACACCACATTCTATACTATGTTCCACTATACACCATATTCTATACTTTGTATCTCTATACACCATATTCTATACTATGTACCACTGTACACCATATTCTATACTATGTATCACAATACACCATATTCTATACTATGTACCACTATACACCGTATTCTATAATATGAACCTCTATACACACCATATTTTATACTATGTACCTCTATACACCATTTTCTATACTATGTACCACTATACACTATATTCTATACTATGTACCACTATACACCACATTCTATGCTATGTACCATTGTACAGCTTTATACCACATTCTATACTATATACTACTATACACCACACTCTATACTATGTTCCACTAAACAGCTCTACACCACATTCTATACTATGTTCCTCTATACACCACATTCTATACTATGTACCACTATACAGCTCTACACCACATTCTATACAATGTACCACAATACACCAAATTCTATACTATGTACCACTATACATCTCTACACCACATTCTATACTATGTTTCTCTATACACCAAATTCTATACTATGTACCTCTATACACCATATTCTATACTATGTACCACTATACACCATATTCTATACTATGTATCACAATACACCATATTCTATACTATGTACCACTATACACCATATTCTATACTATGTACCACTAAACACACCATATTCTATACTATGTAACTCTATACACCATATTCTATACTATGTACCACTATACACCACATTCTATGCTATGTACCACCTAACACCATATTCTAAACTATGTACCACAATACACCATATTCTATACTATGTACCACTATACACCACATTCTATGCTATGTACCACTATACACCATATTCTATACTGTGTTCCACTATACACCATATTCTATACTATGTACCACTATACAGTTCTATACCAAATTCAATACTATGTACCATTATACAGCTCTACACCACATTCTATACTATGTACCACTATACATCATATTCTATTCTATGTACCACTATACAGCTCTACGTCACATTCTATACTATGTACCACTATCCATTATACACCATATTCTAGACTATGTAATACTATACACCATATTCTAGACTATGTACCTCTATACGCCATATTCTATACTATGTACCTCTATACACCATATTATATACTATGTACCACTTTACACCACATTCTATACTATGTACCACTATACACCATATTCTATACTATGTACCACTATACACCACATTCTATACTATGTACCATTATTATGCTTTACACCACAATATATACTATGTACCACTATACAACATATTCTATACTATTTACCACTATAAAGCTCTACACCACATTCTATACTATGTACCACTATACACCATATTCTATACTATGTACAACTATACACCACATTCTATACTATGTACCATTATACAGCTTTACACCACAATCTATACTATGTACCACTATAAAACATATTCTATACTATTTACCACTATACAGCTCTACACCACATTCTATAATATGTACCTCTGTACACTATATTCTATACTATATACCACTATACACCACATTCTATACTATGTACCACTATACACCACATTCTATACTACGTACCATTATACAGCTTTACACCACAATCTATACTATGTACCACTATACAACATATTCTATACTATGTACCACTATACAGCTCTACACCAAATTCTATACTATGTACCACTATACACCACATTCTATACTATGTACCACTATACACCATATTCTATACTTTGTACCTCTATATACCATATTCTATACAATGTACCACAATACACCATATTCTATACTATGTACAACTATACACCGTATTCCATACTATGTACCTCTATACACCATTTTCTTTACTATGTACCGCTATACACCATATTCTATACTATGTACCACAATACAGCTCTACACTATTTTCTATACTATGTATCACTATACAACACTAAACCATATTCTATACTATGTACCACTATACAGCTCTACACCATATTCTATACTATGTACTACTATACACCATATTCTATACTATGTACCACTATACACCATATTTTATACTATGTACCACTATACAGCTCTACACCACATTCTATACTATGTACCACTATACAGCTCTACACCGTATTCAATACTATGTACTGCTATACACCACATTCTATACTATGTACCACTATACAGCTCTACACCATATACCTCTATACACCACATTCTATACTATGTACCACTACACCACATTCTATACTATGTACCACTATGTACCACTATACACCACATTCTATACTATGTACCATTGTACACCATAATCTGGACTATGTACCTCTATACACCATATTCTATACTATGTACCACTATACACCATATTCTATACTATGTACCACTATACAGCTCTACACCACATTCTATACTATATGACACTATATATCATATTCTATACTATGTTGCACTATACACCATATTCTACACTCTGCACCACTATACAGGACTTCACCATATTCTATGCTATGTATCACTATACACAATACTCTATACTATGCACCACTATACATCTCTACACCAAATTCTATACTATGTACCTCTATATACCATATTCTATACTCTGTACCACTATACACCATATTCTATAATATGTACCACAATACAGCTCTACACCATATTGTATACTTTGTACCACTATACAACACTACACCATATTCTATACTATGTACCACTATACAGCTCAACACCATATTCTATACTATGTACCACTATACACCATATTCTATACTATGTACCAATATACAGCTCTACAACACATTCTATACTATGTACTACTATACACCATATTCTATACTATTTACCACTATACAGCTCTACACCACATTCTATACTATGTACCACTATACAGCTCTACACCGTATTCTATACTATGTACCACTATACAGCTCTAAACCATATACATCTATACACCACATTCTATACTATGTACCGCTATACCACATTCTATACTATGTACCACTATACACCATATTCTATACTACGTACCTCTATACACCATATTCTACACAATGTACCACAGTACACCATATTCTATACTATGTACCACTATACAGCACTACACCATATTCTATACTATGTACCACTATACACCATATTCTATACTATGTACCACTATACACCATATTCTATACTATGTACCACTATACACTATATTCTATACTATGTACCACTATACACCACATTCTATACTATGTACCACTATACACCATATTCTATACTATGTACCACTATACACTATATTCTATACTATGTACCACTATACACCACATTCTATACTATGTACCATTGTACAGCTTTATACCACATTCTATACTATATACCACTATACACCACACTCTATTCTATGCTCCACTATACAGCTCTACACCACATTCTATACTATGTTCCTCTATACACCACATTCTATACTATGTACCACTATACAGCTCTACACCACATTCTATACAATGTACCACAATACACCAAATTCTATACTATGTACCACTATACATCTCTACACCACATTCTATACTATGTTTCTCTATACACCAAATTCTATACTATGTACCTCTATACACCATATTCTATACTATGTACCACTATACACCATATTCTATACTATGTATCACAATACACCATATTCTATACTATGTACCACTATACACCGTATTCTATACTATGTACCACTATACAGCTCTACACCATATTCTATACTATGTACTACTATACATCATATTCTATACTATGTACCACTATACACCATATTTTATACTATGTACCACTATACAGCTCTACACCACATTCTATACTATGTACCACTATACAGCTCTACACCGTATTCAATACTATGTACTGCTATACACCACATTCTATACTATGTACCACTATACAGCTCTACACCATATACCTCTATACACCACATTCTATACTATGTACCACTACACCACATTCTATACTATGTACCACTATGTACCACTATACACCACATTC
The DNA here is from genome assembly GCA_031769625.1 of Taudactylus pleione. NCBI lineage: Eukaryota > Metazoa > Chordata > Amphibia > Anura > Myobatrachidae > Taudactylus > Taudactylus pleione. Next base: position 11,838 of record JAUIMM010000828.1, on the reverse strand, counting down.
TATACTATGTACCATTGTACACCATAATCTGGACTATGTACCTCTATACACCATATTCTATACAATGTACCACTATAAACCATATTCTATACTATGTACCACTATACAGCTCTACACCACATTCTATACTATATGACACTATATATCATATTCTATACTATGTTGCACTATACACCATATTCTACACTCTGCACCACTATACAGGACTACACCATATTCTATGCTATGTATCACTATACACAATACTCTATACTATGCACCACTAAACATCTCTACACCAAATTCTATACTATGTACCTCTATATACCATATTCTATACTATGTAACACTATACACCATATTCTATAATATGTACCACAATACAGCTCTACACCATATTGTATACTTTGTACCACTATACAACACTACACCATATTCTATACTATGTACCACTATACAGCTCAACACCATATTCTATACTATGTACCACTATACACCATATTCTATACTATTTACCACTATACACCATATTCTATACTATGTACCAATATACAGCTCTACAACACATTCTATACTATGTACTACTATACACCATATTCTATACTATGTACCACAATACAGCTCTACACCACATTCTATACTATGTACCACTATACAGCTCTACACCGTATTCTATACTATGTACCACTATACAGCTCTAAACCATATACATCTATACACCACATTCTATACTATGTACCGCTATACCACATTCTATACTATGTACCACTATACACCATATTCTATACTACGTACCTCTATACACCATATTCTACACAATGTACCACAGTACACCATATTCTATACTATGTACCACTATACAGCACTACACCATATTCTATACTATGTACCACTATACACCATGTTCTATACTATGTACCACTATACACCATATTCTATACTATGTACCACTATACACTATATTCTATACTATGTACCACTATACACCACATTCTATACTATGTACCACTATACACCATATTCTATACTATGTACCACTATACACTATATTCTATACTATGTACCACTATACACCACATTCTATACTATATACCATTGTACAGCTTTATACCACATTCTATACTATATACCACTATACACCACACTCTATACTATGCTCCACTATACAGCTCTACACCACATTCTATACTATGTTCCTCTATACACCACATTCTATACTATGTACCACTATACAGCTCTACACCACATTCTATACAATGTACCACAATACACCAAATTCTATACTATGTACCACTATACATCTCTACACCACATTCTATACTATGTTTCTCTATACACCAAATTCTATACTATGTACCTCTATACACCATATTCTATAATATGTACCACTATACACCATATTCTATACTATGTATCACAATACACCATATTCTACACTATGTACCACTATACACCGTATTCTATACTATGTACCACTATACAGCTCTACACCATATTCTATACTATGTACTACTATACATCATATTCTATACTATGTACCACTATACACCATATTTTATACTATGTACCACTATACAGCTCTACACCACATTCTATACTATGTACCACTATACAGCTCTACACCGTATTCAATACTATGTACTGCTATACACCACATTCTATACTATGTACCACTATACAGCTCTACAGCATATACCTCTATACACCACATTCTATACTATGTACCACTACACCACATTCTATACTATGTACCACTATATACCACTATACACCATATTCTATACTATGTACCATTGTACACCATAATCTGGACTATGTACCTCTATACACCATATTCTATACAATGTACCACTATAAACCATATTCTATACTATGTACCACTATACAGCTCTACACCACATTCTATACTATATGACACTATATATCATATTCTATACTATGTAGCACTATACACCATATTCTACACTCTGCACCACTATACAGCTCTACACCATATTCTATGCTATGTATCACTATACACAATACTCTATACTATGCACCACTATACATCTCTACACCAAATTCTATACTATCTAACTCTATATACCATATTCTATACTATGTACCACTATACACCATATTCTATAATATGTACCACAATACAGCTCTACACCATATTGTATACTTTGTACCACTATACAACACTACACCATATTCTATACTATGTACCACTATACAGCTCAACACCATATTCTATACTATGTACCACTATACACCATATTCTATACTATTTACCACTATACACCATATTCTATACTATGTACCAATATACAGCTCTACAACACATTCTATACTATGTACTATTATACACCATATTCTATACTATGTACCACTATACAGCTCTACACCACATTCTATACTATGTACCACTATACAGCTCTACACCGTATTATATACTATGTACTACTATACACCACATTCTATACTATGTACCACTATACAGCTCTAAACCATATACATCTATACACACCATTCTATACTATGTACGGCTATACCACATTCTATGCTATGTACGACTATACACCATATTCTATACTACGTACCTCTATACACCATATTCTACACAATGTACCACAGTACACCATATTCTATACTATGTACCACTAATACACCATATTTTATACTATGTACCTCTATAGACCATATTCTATTCTATGTACCACTATACACCATATTCTATACTATGTACCACAATACAGCTCTACACCATATTCTATACTATGTCCCACTAAACAACACTACACCATATTCTCTACTATGTACCACTATACAGCTCAACACCATATTCTATACTATGTACCACTATACAGCTCTACACCACATTCTATACTATATGACACTATATATCATATTCTATACTATGTAGCACTATACACCATATTCTACACTCTGCACCACTATACAGCTCTACACCATATTCTATACTTTGTACCACTATACAACACTACACCATATTCTATACTATGTACCACTATACAGCTCAACACCATATTCTATACTATGTACCACTATACACCATATTCTAAACTATTTACCACTATACACCATATTCTATACTATGTACCAATATACAGCTCTACAACACATTCTATACTATGTACTACTATACACCATATTCTATACTATGTACCACTATAAAGCTCTACACCACATTCTATACTATGTACCACTATACAGCTCTACACCGTATTCTATACTATGGACTACTATACACCACATTCTATACTATGTACCACTATACAGCTCTAAACCATATACATCTATACACCACATTCTATACTATGTACCGCTATACCACATTCTATACTATGTACCACTATACACCATATTCTATACTACGTACCTCTATACACCATATTCTACACAATGTACCACAGTACACCATATTCTATACTATGTACCACTAATACACCATATTTTATACTATGTACCTCTATAGACCATATTCTATACTATGTACCACTATACACCATATTCTATACTATGTACCACAATACAGCTCTACACCATATTCTATACTATGTCCCACTAAACAACACTACACCATATTCTCTACTATGTACCACTATACAGCTCAACACCATATTCTATACTATGTACCACTAAACACCATATTCTATACTATGTACCACTATACAGCTCTACAACACATTCTCTACTATGTACTTCTACACACCATATTCTATACTATGTACCACTATACAGCTCTACACTATATTCTATACTATGTACCACTATACAGCTCTACACCGTATTCTATACTATGTACTACTATAGACCACATTCTATACAATGTACCACTATACAGCTCTACACCATACACCACTATACACCACATTCTACATATGTACCACTACACCACATTCTATACTATTTACCACTATGTACCACTATACACCACATTCTATACTATGTACCACTATATCCCATATTCTATACTATGTACCTCTATACACCATATTCTATATTATGAACCACTGTACACCATATTCTATACGATGTACCACTATATAGCTCTACATCACATTCTATACTATATACCACTATACTCCACATTCTAGACTATGTACTACTATACACCATATTCTATACAATATACCACTATACAGCATAATCTATACTATATACCACTATACACCACATCCTATACTATGTACCATTATACAGCTCTTCACCACATTCTATACTATGTACCACTATACACCATATTCTATACTATTTACCTCTATACACCATATTCTATACGATATATAACTATACAGCTCTTCCCCATATTCTGTACTATGTATATACCACTATACACCATATTCTATACTATGAACCACTATACAGCTCTACACCATATTCTATACTATGAACCACTATACAGCTCTACACCATATTCTATACTATTTACCACTATACACCATATTCTATACTATGTACCACTATAAACCACTACACTATATTCTATGCTATGTACCACTATACAGCTCTACACCATATTCTATACTATGTACCACTATACACCACATCCTATACTATGTACCATTATACAGCTCTTCACCACATTCTATACTATGTACCACTATACACCATATTCTATACTATTTACCTCTAAACACCATATTCTATACTATATACCACTATTAACAATATTCTATACAATGTACCACTATACACCTTATTATATACTATGTACCACTATTCAGCTCTAAACCACATTCTACATATGTACCACTACACCACATTCTATACTATGTACCACTATGTACCACTGTACACCACATTCTATACTATGTACCACTATACCCCATTTTCTATACTATGTACCTCTAAACACCATATTCTATACTATGTACCACTATACACTATATTCTATACGATGTACCACTATATAGCTCTACACCACATTCTATACTATATACCACTATACTCCACATTCTAGGCTATGTACTACTATACTCCATATTCTATACTATGTACCTCTATACACCATAATCTATACTATATACCACTATACACCACATCCTATACTATGTACCATTATACAGCTCTTACCACATTCTATACTATGTACCACTATACACCATATTGTATACTATTTACGTCTATACACCATATTCTATACTATATACCACTTTTAACCATATTCTATACAATGTACCACTATACACCATATTCTATATGATATACAACTATACAGCTCTACCCCATATTCTGTACTATGTATATACCACTATACACCATATTCTATACTATGAACCACTATACAGCTCTACACCATATTCTATACAATTTACCACTATACGCCATATTCTATACTATGTACCACTGTAAACCTCTACACTATATTCTATGCTATGTACCACTATACACCATATTCTATAGTATGTAGCACTATACACCACATTCTATACTATGTACCACTATACAGCTCTACACCATATTCTATACTATGTACCACTATACACCTTATTATATACTATGTACCACTATTCAGCTCTAAACCACATTCTACATATGTACCACTACACCACATTCTATACTATGTACCACTATGTACCACTATACAGCTCTCTACCACATTCTATACTATGTACAACTGTACAGGTCTACACTATATTCTATACTTAATACTACTATAGACCACATTCTATACTAAGTACCTCTATACACCATATTCTATAGTATGTAGCACTATACACCACATTCTATACTATGTACCACTATACAGCTCTACACCATATTCTATACTATGTACCACTATACACCATATTCTATACTATGTACCACTATACACCACATCCTATACTATGTACCATTATACAGCTCTTCACCACATTCTATACTATGTACCACTATACACCATATTCTATACTATTTACCTCTATACACCATATTCTATACTATATACCACTCTTAACAATATTCTATACAATGTACCAATACACCATATTCTATACGATATACAACTATACAGTTCTACCCCATATTCTTACTATGTATATACCACTATACACCATATTCCATACTATGAACCACTATACAGCTCTACACCATATTCTATACTATTTACCACTATACACCATATTCTGTACTATGTACCACTATAAACCTCTACACTATAATCTATGCTATGTACCACTATACAGCATATTCTATACTAAGTACCTCTATACACCATATTCTATAGTATGTAGCACTATACACCACATTCTATACTATTTACCACTATACAGCTCTACACCATATTCTATACTATGTACCACTATACACCATATTCTATACTATGTACCACTATTCAGCTCTACACCACATTCTATACTATGTACTGCTATACATCATATTCTGTGTACCACTATACACCATATTCTAGACTATGTAACACTATACACCATATTCTATACTATGTACCTCTATACACCATATTACATACTATGTTCCACTATACACCACATTCTATACTATGTACCACTATACATCATATTCTGTGTACCACTATGCACCATATTATATACTATGTACCACTATACAACTCATTCTATACTATGTACCACTATACACCATATTCTATACTATGTGTCTTTATACACTATATTCTATACTTTGTACCACTATACACCACATTCTATACTTTTTCCCTCTATACACCATTTTCTATACTATGTACCACTATACAACTCTACACCATATTCTATACTATGTACCACTATACAACACTACACCATATTCTATACTATGTACTAATATACAGCTCTACACCGTATTCGATACTATGTACTACTATAGACCACATTCTATAATATGTACCAGTACACCACATTCTATACTATGTACCACTATATACCACTATACACCACATTCTATACTATGTACCACTATACACCATATTCTATACTATGTACCTCTATACACCATATTAAATACTATGTACCTCTATACATCATATTCTATACTATGTACCACTATACAGCTCTACATCACATTCTATACTATGTACCACTATACACCATATTCTATACTATGTACCTCTATACACCATATTCTATACAATGTACCTCTATACAACATATTCTAAACTATGTACCACTTTACACCATATTCTATACTATATACCACTATACAGCTCTACCCCATATTCTATGCCATGTACCACTATACAGCTCTGCACCACATTCTATACTATGTACCACTGTACAGCTCTACACAATATTCTATACTATATACTACTATACACCACATTCTATACTATGTACCACTATAAACCATATTCTATTCTATGTAACACTATACACCACATTCTATACTATGTACCACTATACAGCTCTACACCATATTTTATACTATATACCAATATTCAGCTCTACACCATGTTCTATACTATATACCACTGTACACCATATTCTATACTATGTACCACTATAAACAACATTCTATACTATGTACCACTATACACCATATTCTATACTATGTACCACTATACACCATATTCTATACTATATACCACTATACAACATATTCTAGACTATGTACCACTTTACACCATATTCTACACTATATACCTCTTAACAGCTCTACCCCATATTCTATGCCAAGTACCACTATACAGCTCTGTACCACATTCTATACTATGTACCACTATACAGCTCTACACCAAATTCTATACAATGTACCAATATACACCACATTCTATACTATTTACCTCTATACACCATATTCTGTACTATGTACCTCTATACACCATATTCTATACAATTTACCACAATACACCATATTCTATACTATATACCACTATACACCATATTCTATACTATGTACCTATATACACCATATTCTATACTATTTACCACTATACACCATATTCTATACTATGTACCACTATACAGCTCTACACCAAATTCTATACTATATTCCACTATACACAATATTCTGTAATATGTAGCACTATACACCACATTCTATGCTCTGCACCACTATACAGCTCTACACCATATTCTATGCTATGTATCACTCTACACAATACTCTATACTATGCACCACTATACAGCTCTACACCAAATTCTATACTATGTATCTCTATATACCATATTCTATACTATGTACCACTATACAGCTCTACATCACATTCTATACTATGTACCACAATACACCATAATCTATGTACCACTATACACCATATTCTATACTATGTACCACTATACAACATATTCTATACTATGTACCACTATACACCATATTCTATACTATATACCACTATACAGCTCTACCCCATAATCTATACCATGTACCACTATACACCATATTCTATACTATGTATCACTTTACACCATATTCTATACTATGTATCACTATGCACCATATTCTATAATATGTACCACTATACTGCTCTACACCATATTTTATGCTATGCACCACAAACTATACACCATATTCTATACTATGTACCACTATACAGCTCAACACCATATTCTATACTATGTACCACTATACAACGCTACACTATATTCTATACTATGTACCACTATACACAACATTCTATACTTTTTCACACTATACACCATTTTCTATACTATGTACCACTATACAGCTCTACACCATATTCTATACTATGTACCACTATACAACACTACACCATATTCTATACTATGTACTAATATACAGCTCTAAACCGTATTCTATACTATGTACTACTATACACCACATTCTATACTATGTACCACTACACCACATTCTATACTATGTACCACTATAGAACACTACACCAAATTCAATACTATGTACCATTATACAGCTCTACACCACATTCTATACTATGTACCACTATACATCATATTCTATACTATGTACCACTATACAGCTCTACATCACATTCTATACTATGTACCACTGTACACCATATTCTAAACTTTGTACCTCTATACACCATATTCTATACTATGTACCTCTATACAACATATTCTAGACAATGTACCACTTTACACCATATTCTATACTATATACCACTTAACAGCTCTGCCCCATATTCTATGCCATGTACCACTATACAGCTCTGTACAACATTCTATACTATATACTACTATACACCACATACTATTCTATGAACCACTATACAGCTCTACACCATATTTTATACAATATACCAATATTCAGCTCTACACAGGGTTCTATACTATATAATACTATACATCAGATTCTATACTATGTACCACTATAAACAACATTCTTAACTATATACCACTGTACACCTTATTCTATACTAGGTATCACTATACACCACATTCTATACAATATACCACTATACAGCTCTATACCACATTTTATACTAAATACCATTATACAGCTCTACTCCACATTCTATACTATGTACCACTATACAACATATTCTATACTATGTACCACTATACAGCTCTTCATCACATTCTATACTATGTACCACTATACACCATATTCTATACTATGAACCACTATACAGCTCTACACCACATTCTATACAATGTACCACAATACACCATATACTATGTACCAAGTATACACCATATTCTATACTATGTACCACTATACACCATATTCTATACTATGTACCTCTATACCCCATAATCTATACCATGTACCACTATACACCTTATTCTATACTATGTGCTATACACCATATTCTATACTATGTACCACTATACACCATATTCTATACTATGTACCACAATACAGCTCTACATCATATTCTATATTATATACCACTATACACCATATTCTATACTATGTACCACTTACACCACATTCTATACTATGTACCACTATACACCATATTCTATACTATGTACCACTAAACACCATATTCTATACTATGTACCACTATACAGCTCTACACCACATTCTGTACTATATGCCACTATACACCATATTCTATACTATGTAGCACTAAACACCATATTCTATACTACGTACCACTTAACATCTCTACACCGTATTCTATGCTATGTATCACTATACACAATACTCTATACTATAGACCACTGTACAGCTATACACCATATTCTATACTATATACCACTATACACACTATTGTATACTATGTACCACTATACAGCTCTACACCATATTCTATTCTATGTACCACTATACAGCTCTACACCATATTCTAGACTATGTACCACTATATACCATAATTTATACTATGTACATCTATACACCATATTCTATACTATGTACCTCTGTACACCATATTCTATACTATATACCACTATGCACCATATTCTAAACTATGTACCACTATAAACCATATTCTATACTATAAACAACTATATAGCTCACCCCATATTCTATACTATGTACTACTATACACCATTTTCTATACTATGAACCACTATATAGCTCTACACCATATTCTATACTATATACCACTATACACCATATTCTATACTATGTACCACTATTCACCTCTACACCATATTCTATACTATGTACCACTATACAGCTGTATACCACATTCTATACTATATACTACTATACACCACATTCTATACTATGTACCATTATACAGCTCTAAAGCACAATATATACTATGTACCACTATACAGCTCTACACCACATTCTATACTATGTACCACTGTACACTATATTCTATACTATGTACCACTATACACCACATTCTAGACTATGTACCACTATACACCATATTCTATACTATGTACCATTATACAGCTCTAAATCACATTCTATACTATGCACCACTATACACCACATTCTATACTATGTACCATTATACAGCTCTACACCACATTCTATACTTTGCACCACTATACACCATATTCTATACTATGTACCACTATACAGCTTTACACCACATTCTATACTATGTACCACTATACACCACATTCTAGACTATGTACCACTATACCCCATATTCTATACTATGTACCTCTATACACCATAATTTATACTATGTACCACTACACAACACATTCTGTACTATGTAGCACTATACACCATATTCTATACTATGTACCACTATACACCATATTCTATACTATGTACCTCTATACACCATATTCTATACTGTGTACCACTATACACCATATTCTATACTATGTACCACAATACACCATATTCTATACTATTTACCACTATATACCATATTCTATACTATATACCGCTAAACACCATATTTTATACTATGTACCAATATACAACACATTCTATACTATGTAGCACTATACACCATATTCTATACTATGTACCTCTGTACACCATATTCTATACTATGTACCACTATACCCCATATTCTATACAATGTACCACAATACACCATATTCTATACTATGTACCACTATACATCTCTACACCACATTCTATACTATGTTTCTCTATAAACCATATTCTATACTATGTACAACTATACACCATATTCTATACTATGTACCACTATACAGCTCTACAACACATTCTATACTATGTCCCTCTACACACCATATTCTATACTATGTACCACTATACAGCTCTACACCACATTCTATACTATGTACCACTATACATCTCTACACCATATTCTATGCTATGTATCACTGTACACAATACTCTATACTGTGCACCACTGTACAGCTATACACCATATTTTATACTATATACCACTATACACCCTATTGTATACTATGTACCACTATACAGCTCTACACCATATTCTAGACTATGTACCACTAAACACCATATTCTATACTATGTACATCTATACACCATATTCTATACTATGTACCTCTATATACCATATTCTATATTATATACCACTATACACCATATTTTAAACTATGTACCACTATAAACCATATTCTATACTATAAACAACTA